>JAQFZH010001177.1:0-23435 GCA_034695485.1 Entomobrya nivalis
ATGAGATAACTCACTTTGTTGAATAGATCTATCGTCAGTAATGAGTAGACAGACATCAGCAAAGAACATGATGTGATGAGCAAATATATCAGATTATATTTTATAAAAGTTATTCACGGAAGAGTCGTGTGTGTGATTTCTTTTTTGATATACTTGTGTCTCGAGTTTTTTTAATTAATTTTTTTGAGTTAAAGCCACGCTGACTTTTGTGGTTTCATTTATTTTTGTTAGTAGCCATTTTGTTATTTTTTTGATCCATGAGATAACCACATAATACCATATATTATATCATTTGTGTGAATTTTGGCACTTGACTTGAGTAATAATTTCAAAGGCAATGTGTCTCACAACTGTAATGATATCGATATATCGACATAATTATATTATTCTCATAAATAAATTCATAAAATTATGCCCATAATATTATGTGAAAGTTATGAAAAGAGAAAGTCAAGCGCCAAACATACATACACTGACCTTGACGTATAACATAACCAACACTTATATATTATTCGTCCAGTAAATCATTCTAATTTAATTACTGTAAATTTTTTCCCGTATTGTGTTTGAATAATCTGTGCCTTACTTCTCATATAATTATCATTATTACATAGACTTTTCCGTTCTCTTCCTATTAATCTTATACTATCTCCCAGTTTTTCTTGTGATGGTTTCTCTGACTTCCTTATCAGTCTTCTTGCTTTGCTTTTACTGTTGGAAAAAGTCTTTTCATCTCATTCAAACAAAAACAATTGTCCGTGTTGGGTTTTGTTTCAATCTATGATTTCATTATTTTCATTTATTTAAGTGTGTAAAGGAGCATTGCGAACGTCAGTAAGGCAGTTAACATTCAAAACCGAAACACTTGAAAATGTAAAAAGTATACACAACAAAATAATGTCAAAAAGAACATCAGTTCAGCTCAGGGCAACGAAGCGGTTTAGGAATCCAGATTTAAAGAAGTGTTAAGGAAAAAACAGATGCAAATTCGATATATCAAATGATATCGTGATAAATAAAAGCTAGAATTATAGACCCATTTTGAAATTAGAAAGGAAGTTGTAAGAGCAGCAATATACAAACTTTTTAGAGAAAAAAAAACATTTGGTTTGTAAAAAACATCGAATTGTTTTTAGATTATAATTTGCTAATTTCATTTCACCTATTGTTTGGGCTTACTGAGTGCAGGCGTGTTTCGGAAAAGATCTCTCAAAGGTAAACATAAATATCTTCTCCCTTCTAATAACTCTTGAATCTCTCACAGACGTCTTTAATATATTATATATATACTCTTCTTTATATAATATAATACTTAAATATTAATAATAATATATACTTTAATATCTCCTTGCACTTTTTCTGCCTTCTTTTTAACTCAAATCTCTCTCAGTTCCGTTAATTTTTCATTCAAAATTGTATTCTCAGTTTTATTGACAATTTGTGTTTTATAAATTCCAATCAATCCCTTTTTAATCAATTTTTCATTCGTCTTAAAAACAAACTTATCAAAAATACATAATATTATTACAACACTATGTTCTTTTTCATACGGAATCAATGATCGGAACGAATGGAGAAAATGAAAATTTTCCAATTAACTCATGTCTAGTGTTCCAAAGCATTTCCAATCTATAGCAGTCTCATTGTTATCATTGTATAATTCCTATATTCAAAATCAATGTTTTGGTGTCATCGAACTTAACTTCCTATTCAGACGTATTTCACTTGTATACTGAACCACTCACTTCAAATGTCATTCCTAAAATATTTTCAAGCTTATAATAACTTATATGGATATGCTAAAAAATATGCATTATGCATGCCGATAAACACTCGATATTTCACTCTTACATACGACCGACAATCGAGACAAAATGGCACCTAAAAATATCAGTTTTTAAACACAAGCATAGTGTGACTTTCACCTTTTCACAAATCCACGTTAAGCTTCCTACGATCAAATTACCCTATTTAGAAATATCATTTGTACGACATTTTACCCAAAAAATATATATGCAGTCAGCAGCGGTGTTTTCCTTTGTAATTTTTTTTACAAACCTTCAAATTTTCAAACACAACCTTTCACCACAAAATTGTCCAATTTCCAATCAATCAGCACATACAAAAATGCCAGTACAACTTACACTGAATATTTTCATTGTACCGTAACAATATATAGTACAACTGTATATAGGGTACTGACACACACTATATAACTGGGAAGTAGCTGCAACCGCGGTGTTAGCATCCACAAAATTTTGAGAGATAATGTCTAATTTCTCTTGTTTCATTAAATTTTCGTATTGTTCGTAAATTTTGCAATGTTTCTCCTGATGAATTTATTTCTCTCTTTATTCCACATATATATTTCTATTCATTGTTTACTAATGTTTTCAAACATTCAATTATACTAAAACTGAAAAAAAACCAAAGATTTTGTGATTCACGCTGCACTGCAGTAAGCCTTGATCACAATATTATGAATCATTCCAAATATGTCATATGTACCACCTGAATTTCTAACTATTACTTTTCCATTCCTCTTTATCTTTATTAAAACACTTTTATTCTCTTCTTAAATCTCTGTATAGCTGTTTATGTACATAATTATTTGTAATGAGACATTCTTCAGCGTTTTTGTATCTTTCTTTAACAATCCTTAAATTATTAAGTATTTATCTTCCTTTCTCTCAAGTTAGTTTATTTTTTCTCAATTTATTCTTCCATGATCAGTCTCTTTATTCTATTTTCTCAAAAAGGTCTAATTGCAATTTATATACCATGCATAATGTATACTGGTAGAACTCTGTAATTTTAACTTCCATACCATATTCATAACTGTCACATAAAAGCCTAAGTTTAGAAAAAAACATGAATTGAAAATCATGAACATCAAGTGACCTTTACATAGGGACCTTTTCCTGCACAGTTTACTTGAGTTGCCTCTTGGGTTTGTTTTCTCACGATTTTGTTTAAAATGTCGCTGGAATTATTTTTATTTATTTATTATCTTCATTCCTTGTCAAAAATTTATCCTAATACTATTTAAATTTTCTAGCTACCTTTCATTTTCTTGCATCTGCTATACAAATTAAAATGATACATAAAAATCCAAAGCATAAAAATAGTTTGGTTTTGGGCGGATGATTGATTTCCTTTTTTCTATTTTTCCTTCTTGCAAAATTATTTTCCGAAATATTACATATAACGATATGGAAAACAAGTTGAGACTTTATAACAAAGACCGTTCTGCATGGAACAGTTGTATTACTTTAATCAATAAATGAAAACTGTACTAATCAGTTGGCCCAAAAGATTTTCAATACTTTCTTTCGTTTAAAAGGGAAATCAAAAGTGCTTAAGCTACGCTCTATAGAGAATTTTGTTTTTATATTTTCATTTTGAGTGATTGTCACATGAACGTGCATGTTTGGTTGAACACTTTTCAAGAGAAAATCTACCAGACATTCATTAACAAAAATAATGATTTATAGACGAAATAATATTATGAAATACCAAACCACCAAGCAGCATTGACTGATTTATCATTTTAAGTAGTTTTGGAGGATATACTACTAAGTTTTTTTTAAAGGAAATTGATTGAATTGAAACTGCTGTAATCATTGTTGTTAGTAGTGTCTAATATAACGCGTATGTCCTAGTCCTGTTGTTTGCGTGTGATAATATTATGTGTGCGATGTGTGTGAATGACTTATATTTTTAGTTTTTTTATGTGCTATGTTCTCATTACATTGATTTTGTGATAAGTAAATTAACGTGTCTCCATTTTGTTACCGCATGCCTTTTTCATGAACCTGGTAATTGACTTATGTTTTTGTGGTGTGTTGGATGCAACCTTTATCGGTCATTTAGGTGGAACAACGAGAGCACAATGGGAAGATGTTACGGGCTCAACTCCCCTTACTTTTGTCAACGACTGTGTTTCATTTACTACAACGGTTTCTGCCCGATTCTGGCTTGTGGACTGTCGTCATGCGAGTCATGATGTCACCAAGATGGCGACTGACCTGTATCGAGAAGCCATTCATGTGCCCTTCATGGCCAAGTAAGTCGTACGATCATATTTTTTGTACAAGTTACGTGTGCATTTGCGTTACATATACCACAAACCAGCTTAACTTGATAAATGGGTTACGTTACGAACACTTCTTACAAGTAATTTAACAATGCATGAACATGAAGTAACAAAGAGGATTTTCTTTTTCTGAAGATTCGTAATATTCGCCAAGAGGATTGAAAACACTGAAGCTCGACTCCGAGTGTTCTGTATGACAGATGACAGAGAAGAGAAGACCTTGGAAGGTATTTCCTAAATGCATAATTAGTACAAATTAGGACAAATCGTTTTCAAGATTTGTTTTTCTTGTTGACATAAATGCAAGACTTGTGCATGAGCACGTGACTTTATTTTAGTTTCGTTACAATAATGTTATGTTATGCTATAAATGTTTTTATAGGACAAGAAAATTTTTCGGAAGTGGCCAAGAGTAGAGATGTAGAAGTTTTGGAAGGAAAGCCTCAATGGATTGAAATGGCTGGAAACCTTGCACCTGTCACCAAATCAGGGGAGCAACTCAGGTTGAAGTTTTATGCCTTCAAAGAGAATAGGCTACCATTCCTTGTCCGTGTTCGAGATGGTAATTCTGACCCTGTAGGAAGAATAATCTTCATGAGAGAATCTAAGGTGTGCAAAATGAAATGTTTACATGGGTTTTGTGCATATAACTTGCATAAAACTGAATGAGCTTTGTAACAATGTTAGTTATACATGCTGAAATATTTGTGTATACAGTTAAGTCAGAAGGGGGATCAAGTACCAGTGTGTAACCTCAACATCGTCCTGCCTGACCAAATACTACCAGACGAGCCATCAGCTCCACCGTCAATATCGTCCTCACCAAGACTGCCATTGCATACAAACCGTTATAATATAAAAAATGTGGCTTACTCCAGCACCCCCAAACAAAGTCTTCTCACGACTATGGGACCTGGAGAGATTCACAGAGCAGACCTGAAAATATCTGATGTTGCCAACCTTCTCGGAGATGATTGGGTTCCCCTAGCTCGACATCTCGGTATCACCGAACCTGACGTTTCAATTATCGAAGCAGAGTACCCACAAAGCCCTCACCAGCAAGCTACCGTTATGCTCAGGTTATGGATGCAACAAGCCGGGGAACGTGCAACTGGAAATGCTCTGGAGAAAGCCCTTAATTCCATTGGACGTGATGACATTGTGTCGAAATGCATTGGAAACATTGCCCCTGTCACAGATGCGTCGGAGAAGATCTTAGCGCAAACCCATGTAGATGGCGTGAAAACAATTGAATCTCAAATTGTTGAACCCATCATCAAAACCGAGAAGAGAAACCTCAGCCTTGATGTCAGTTATGATGAACAAGACATTATGAAAGTATAAAGCAAACAGCCTTTGGCGGTTTACAATTACTTGGTTAACAACTGATGGCATACTATTTTGTTTTCTCAACAGGATTCAGAATCCCTGGAAGAACTTAACAGAGCAGAAGCATTTAAAATTAAGCCCCAGAAAATTAGCACCCCACCTGGAGAAAATGTGTTTGATGAGTCAAAGAATATCATGACGTCATCTTATGAGAGAGAAGAACAAAAATACGTAGCCGAGGAGAAAGTATGCAGCAAAGGTAAGGGAATTTTCTATATATTTTTTCGCTTTCTCCATTTACAAATTATAGTTCTTCCGAACAATCACACATAAAGCAGTTTAAAAAAAAGGAATGTTTGGAAGCTTTTTGATCACTGAGAAGCTCAAGCTCCATAGTAGAACAAATCAAGAATATAATTATAGCAAACTAAAAAAGACCATGCCAAATGTTATGATGCTTGGTCTGCTTTTGAATCCGTTTTTTCTGCTTAACCCATTTTTTATATTGAGAATTTTTTATAACGTTTTTGTGACTAATCTATTAGTTAACGTCAATATTATAGCCTCTTGCTGAATATTTATTGTTATGCCCGAAAAAACAAAGGGCTACAAAAAGTAACCTTGATTCAATATGGCTTTAAAGCACTTTTTACGCAACACCTTTTTAGTGGTAATGATGGTACTGTTTATATTGACGCGTGTTGTTTGAAAAAAAACTAATCCTTAACTTTACCCAACGCTATCGGCTGTTGCATTATTGTACTTTTATTATCACGAGTAAAAATGAACCAGAACGAAATTGTTTATGTTTTTTTTATTATAAGTTTGTTGTTTTATAATTTGTTCCTGTTATTTATATTTGTTTAATTAAGTTATAAAATTATTTACTACCTGTGCTACTTTGGTTCATTCTAAAGCTATTTGCATGTGAGAGCAAGTCACGCAGATGGAAACCTCCGTGCAGTAGCCTATATTTCTTACTTGAATTTCCTTTTTGACTTGTGTCGTTGAAAAGTTTGTCATGTAAAAATAATATATTGTACACTTCAAGAGACTCAGTGCGAAAGGAGCGTTGTGTTACATTTGTTGAACATTACATATAGTTTACGTATGATAATTATGTATACAGTATGGCCTACTATTTTTACTTGCATAATATGTATACTATGTATAAATATTTCATATTTGGTTAGACCCTTATACTTTATCCATTAGCAGCACCTTCAAATAATGCGCGCTGTTCACTAAAAAGCCCGAAAGCTGAAATGGACTTGTAAGAATTCTTTATGAAGCGTCGATAGAAAACCTTCAATTATTTTAGACCTTTTACTATTATAACTATATTGCATTAAACTGTTGTTATTGTGCCTTTACTTAAGCATTTTTTGCAACTACTACAGTATTACAAAAGTAGTTATTTTTATGCAACGTATTGAAAGTATGCGAGTAATATACAGTTTTATCAGATTATATTTTTTACCTTTAATTGCCTTGTCCGAGTATGGAAGACTTGCAAGTGTTCATAATAATGATAGCATAAGTTATATTGAATGATGAAACTCCTACACGCTTAAGGGCTAAAATAATTTCTGGCATTAGTCAGTTCAGTTGTTCCTGAGAACCCCGCAAGTAAGGAATCACCACAGCATAAGTAAAAATACAGGGTTATCAGTATAAAATCGTGTGTGTGACTGTGGTTGTGCTTTGTGTACTGTGTGTATAGTCTCTTGAGGGAACTAATATTACAAGACAAAAGTTATAATCCAAACAGCTACTAATTTAACAACTCGTTGATTTTAATTAATTTGTACAAAAAAAAAATCCACTTCGTAAGGTAAGATTTAAAAAGAAATTTTAATTTTTTGGACAGAGTTCATAGCTCTTTTGATTACAGTCATGTTGTATCTGGCGAATATTCAAAAATGCACGGAGGTTTGCAAACGCTTCGGAGGTATGAGTGTGTATATCAGACCAATTATTATTGCATTTATCATTCTTATAATTAACACCAACCCTTTGGAAGAAAGATGCCAAAATTCTTCATGGGAAAAACAAGCAAATTATGATCCAAGGCCGACGCATATATATTTTTACTATTATTTTTTAATCTTAAGTTTTCATCATTATTTTGTTATCGGGAAAAAGGGGAGAATGTTGCGCCTGAATGTGAGTTTTATTTTTATTATTTTGTATCAAGCCTTTGCCATGCCCTGCGACACTGCTTCACCTTCGTTCACGTTGCATTTTTGGTTTCTAAATGTACTCCACTTTTACGTATAAACACTTAGTGTTTCAATATAATGTACAGTAACTAAAAAAATATTTCGTTATTCTTTTGAAATGAAGAAATATTATTCGTGTAGAAACTTCTATTACTTTTCCCTTATTTTTTAAACCTCTACAAACAGAGATTATGAATGTTATATGGTACTTAAATGGGGGTGGTAATATGATAATTACACAACGGTAGTCACCCTCCGTAAAAAATTTATTAAGAGATCACATTACAACCTGAGATATAATATTTGCATTTTTCGTCAATTTAATAATATTATTGCAAAAGTGATATATAATGTTGTCTCTACCTTATTGGCTTAGTTTTTTGGGCAAAAAATTCACTGATTATTAATATAAATAATTACTATATAAAGCTCCTTATTACTTACAATTAGATTGGCGCATTATATATTCGATTATATCTACAATTCGTTGAATTCTTAGAGTACCCGGCAGCAGCAATTTATGTTGTTCTAAAAATTTCTCAAAACCAATTGTTTCATTCATGGCTGCATTTTATATGCATTTATTGTAATATTACAATGATTACTCTTATAGTGATTCAACACTTTTTCTAACAGAGAATGTTAACTATATTACTGCCTGATACGCATATATTCCTTATAATTACCATTTATTATAATCTCTATTTATATATATTTTAAATGTCTTGCATTATATTGCTTGCTGTCAGCCATTTAAATACATAATTACATAGGAAAACAGTTGCCTGTCCCTCTCTCTCTCTTATACTCACACCACACAAGAGAGAAAGATGTGTTCTTCTTTGTAGCATCATATATTTTCCATATGATTTCACAGTCCACTGGGATGGCCCAGGGGACCGAGAGACCAAAGCAGTGGATCGGTCGAAGTCCGAGGATTCGGTGGGGACGCCGGAAAAAACAAAGACTGACAAGGAAGAGACAGAAAGTCAGAGTGCCTATTATGACACTGGTATTAGCATGACAATGACCCGAGATAGGGAGCCCATAATGAGTGACACTGAGGGCGAAGTTTCAGACTTTAGTTTGACATCTCCCAAAAAAGAGACAGGCAGGTTTACGGTGACGAGATCTTTTGATGACATGAGTGGAGCTGACACTTTGACCGTTGAGGCAGAAGAGACAACTCCTGACGTGTCTATGTGCCAAGCCCCTAGTCCTGTAGAATCTAATGTAACGATAACTGCAGAACCCCCTTTAGGTATAGAGCTGGAATTTGAGAAAGAGGCTGCAACCCCCACTGAAAGCGTTGTTCAGGTAGATAAAGCGTGTAGTCCTGTGCAAGTTGCAGCTCCACAGACTACTTCACGATCACAACAAATGTCATTCGAGGCAGTTGATATTGGAGTGGGCACCAGTCCCCAGGAATCGGCAAACAAGGATGTTCTCACGCATCTTCATAATCTAACAAAAATGCCTATGGCTGATGATGATATATACAAGACTCTGAAAGAGCAAGCGGATTTAATGGAAACACAGGTAACGAGCAAACTTTTGACTAAAATGGAAAAAGAAGAGAAGAAAGAAGAAAAAGTTGTCGTCAGATCAAAAGAAATTGATGTACCTCACGCGGAACAAAAGGGAAGCGTTTCGGAAGCAAGTCCACCTGTTGACATTCCAGCAGGAGGATCTGTAGACGATGAAGAAATGCAATTTGACTTAAGCATGGAAGATGAACCACCTTCATCAGGACAACAGGAATCAAAAGTTTCAGGAGTGGAAACAGAAGTGTTTGCGGACACCGTCACATCTGCCGTGACAAAGGATGAGCCTAAGGCAACGTCTACGACATCAGTTACAACAGTAGTTAAATCTCAAGGAAAGTCCTTCACTGTTTCGAAAACTTCTGTTACAGAGGAAGTTAAACCAACAACAGAAACTCAGGTTTTTAAATCTGTGGAAAGAACAGTAACAAAAATAGCTCCAAGTACACAAACCACAACTAAAACGGGGGATGAGAAAGTTGTGTCAACTTCAATTGGACAATCAATTTCTCCTGAGCCAGAGCGCCCAACCTCACTTATAAAATCTGGGGAAGCAGATAAGCATGTAACTAAAGGTTTAACAGAAGAGAAAAAAGTTGACATGCCGGAAAAGACTACTAAGAAAACTGAAGATGTGATCGCGGGATCAAGTAAGACAATTCAAGAGAAAACTACAATACAGATTACTACAACTGAAAAGGAAACTGACACAAAGAAAAGTGAAAGTAAGACTGAAGAGGAGGAGCTTATATCCACGTCGGAAAGTCCCCCAACAGTTTTCGAAACGAAGGATTTGGACATTTCCCAGTCGGAGGAGGAAGCGAAATCAGATGAAAGTAGAGATGAAGGGTTAACAATGAAATTAAAATCCGAGGAGGAGCGAATTTCTCTAGACACAAAACTGACAGAAAAAGAGAAAGCAAAATCAATTGAGGAATTGCTTGAGTTGAAAGGAGAATCGGTAGATGATGATGTAAAGATTATTCAAGTGAAGAAAGCGGAAATTCCAGTCATTGATCTTACAAAAGAAGAAACAGACATACCTGATGGTGGCAAAGGATCCAAAGTAAAGCCTTCTCAGGAAAAACCACATATAACTGACGAAAAGGTAAAAATTAAGGAAGAAAAGGTAGAAGAAGTTTTCACCAAAACACAAGTCAGTGAGGCAGAAACTAAAGATCAAATACGAAAAACTTCAAAGCATGAAAGAGTTGAAATAATGGAAATAACGGCATCTGCTGAACAGTCAGCTAAAGATGTTAAATCGGAAATTGAAGAAATCACAACAAAATCAGAGGTGAAAACTGGTGAAGTAAAATCTGATATTGAAGAAATTACTGCTCAAGCAGATAAGAAGGCTGAAACGGAAAAAACGGAAGTAGAGACTGTAATGAGCGTGCGAGATGAGGCTATGAAAAAAGTTGAAGAGGAAATAATTCAGTTAACAAGTAAATCAGAAGAAGTTGCAAAACAGGAAGAGAAAATTATTGAAGATGTTACGAAAGAAACTCAAAAGGTTCGCAGAGAATCGCTTAAAGCCCCACATGAAGAACCCCTTGTTGTAAAAACAGTGGCAGAACAAGCGGAATCGTCAAGTGATATTTTGAAAGATTTTTCTCACGTTTTTAAAGCAGAAGAGAAAATAGAAGAAAAACTTGTTGATACTACTATTCCAAAGGAACAAGAGAAAGTCGCTGCTAGTATTTCCGAGGTGGAAATGAAAGCGGTGCGCCAGAAGAGCGTTGAAAAGGCAGAAAAGAAAGCTGCAGAAATCACTACAAAGGCGGAAAAGAAATCAGATGATACTGTCGCGGATGCAGAAAAGAAAGCAGCCAAAACTATCGCAAAGGCTGAGGAAAAAGAGGCTGAAGCCAGTGCAAAGGCAGAAGAGAAAGCAGCTGACTCTGTAGCAAGAGCACACAAGGAAGAAGCTAAAACCATTGCGGCAGTAGAAGAGAAATTAGCTAAAGCCATTGCAAGGGCTGAAGAGAAAGAAGCAGTTGCGATTGAAAAGATAGAAAAGAAAGCTGCAGAAACTGCCGCAATTACTGACATGAAAGCTGCTGAAACCGTTGCAAGAGCCGAAGTGAAAGCAGCTATAACTGTAGCAGAAGCGGAAAAGAAAGCAGCCGAAATTACTGTAAAGGCAGTGGATAAAGCAGCCAGGGTAGATGACAAAACAGCTGGAATAATTGCGAAGGATCGAAGAGAATCAGTTGAAATCATTGAAAAAGCGGATGTCAAATTAGCAAAATCTATAGCAAAGGCAGAGGACAAAGAAGCCGAGACTATTGCAAAAATTGAAGAGAAAGCTGCGGAAAGTTTTGTACAAGCAGAAAAGAAAGCTGCTGCGGCCATTACAAAGGCAGAAGAGAAAGCAGCTGAAACCATTGCAAAAGCGGAAGAGAGAGCGGTTGAAAGCGTTGGAAAAGCTGAAAAGAAAGCAGCCGAGACCATTGCTAAGGCAGAAGAGAAAGAAGCTGAAAGCATTGCTAAGGCAGAAAAGAAAGCGGTCGAAGCGATTGGAAAGGCAGATGAGAAACTTGCGAAAGCTGTCGCAAAGGCGGAGGAGAAAGCAGCTGAAATTGTTGCAAAGGAGCATAAAAAAGAAACTGAAGCCGTTGAAAAGGCGGATGAAAAATTAACTAAATCTATTGCAAAGGCACAAGAGAAAGCAGCTGAAACTGAATTATCAATGGAACGTAAACTTTCTCTTGAAAAAAGTATTGAAATGAAAGAAAGGTCCACTGTATCGACTACTGCAACAATGTCCGAGATTTTCCAAACTATGCCTTCAACTCATATTGAAGCACCAAAAATTAAAAAATCAGGTGAAGTCTTAGATTTTCAACAATTATTAGCTGAAGGACTTGCTGAAGAGAAAGCGGCAAGGGACTTAAGGATGGAGGAAAAGGGGGAAGCACTGTTTCTAGACGAAGATGGGAAAGCAGCGGCAGCTCGAGCTGAGAAGCTTAGGAAATTGGTGGAGGAAGAAGCTAAAGCAGAGGAAACTGCTGACGTGCTCAGTAAAATAACAGAAGAGGCTGAAGATGAACCTGATTTACCTATTTCATTTCAAGCACCTTCTAGTGAAAGTCTGAAGAAGGTAAGCTTTGATAATTTAAAACAAATTTCGGAGAAAGAAATAACACAGCAACAGGTGCTGGAACCGAAACCAGAATTTACCATTGAAGGGTTCCGTTCAGAAGTATCACGAACAATTGCCTCTCAACAAAGTGAGATGCAAACGGCACTAGCGAAATCCATTGGCATTCGAATGGAAGAAAAGGATACTGGTGACATGCAAGTAACGAAAACTGAAGAGACGATAGTGACAAGTATTCCTGTGACGAAGGAACTTACAATTTCACTGACACAACGAACAGGAAGTGGTGGAGTGGACTCAAAAACTGTAACAACTGCAATAAGTGATATCCCGGAGGATACCTTAAAAACAGAAGTTTATAAATCTGATGATGGAAGTAAACCAAGGACGGAGATAATTACTACTACTGTTAAGACTGATGATGGCACTATTACTACGCGGACGACTACTTCTGAAACTACTTTTAAGAATGTACCTGATAGCACATCACCCTTCATTACAGCCACTACAACGACAACGATAATTAAATCTGAATCAGAGGAGAAGCGGGAATTTCTCCAGGATAAGTCAGCAATAAAAGCTGGTGTCAGCACTTTGGTTATGGGTCTTGCTGCAGGAATCGCAGCCAAAATCGCAGAAGAGCGACAAGACAAATCTCAAGGTGATGATTCACAGTCAACTGAAAGTTCTGACCAAGGGCAATATTCATATGGTCCTTCCCAGCCAGCTGAGGGAATACTCAGCCTAACTGATCGGTTCAAGGAATCAGAAGATGCTGGAATAATGGAACAGAGTTTACCTGAAGACTTATTATCTTTAGAATTGGATCAAGGACATTCCTCTTCTTCTAACTCTGAGGGTGCCCCTGTTGAAGAAGTTGCGGTTGAACAAGAAGCAGGGCAATCTGTACAAGCGATACCCAAGCTTAGTGACACCAAATCAGAAACATCCTCAATAGTTAAGGTGGATGAACGTACTCACGAAGATGTACTCTCAGATCTGGAAGCACAAATCGCGGATTTCGGTGTAGAAACTCAATCCAGTGTAAAGCAACTCGAAACGACTAAGAAAGCAATAAAAATGCCAGAAACTGTTTTTAAAGTTGAAGAAAAAGTGAAAGCAAAAATTGAAGATGATTCTCACATGCAAGCTGTGAAAACATGGCAAGCTGATGATGACGATATCCCTACTATTGAAACAAAGTCGGAGAAGGCAGATGAAACAAAAGCGACCGGAGAAGGAGTTTCGTTACTGCAAGAAGTGGAAACAGCTTCTAAACAAGTTGAAAGTATAAAAACTGTTGAAATACAATCTGTCACAACCACTGATGTTCAACATATTGAAGAAACGTTAGCCAGTAAAGAAAAAGAAATGGCAGTTTCAAAGGACAAGTCATCTATAAGTTTGGAGATAGGCGATAAAGTAGTAACAATTTCGCAATTTACGGGTGAAGAAAAATCTAAAGTTATTTCGGTTGATGTAACAGGCAAGCAAGGTGAAATTACTGAGATTGAAAGTAAAACTGAAAGCGAATCGCTACCTGCTGCGCCCAAGCAGGTAGAAATCTTGACAGAGGCTACTTCTTCACAAGATACACAAAGAGAGGAACTTCAGGAGTCTCCAGCGCCTGGAAGCTTGAAAGAATCTGCTGCCAGTTCAATATCATCATTGGAGACCCAATCTGAATTTTTGTCTGGCTCTGCTCTAGAAGAAGAAATAGCTCGTTTAGAACGTGAAGTATTTGAAGCAACAAGTGAGGTGAAAACTCCTCCGAAGAAGGGCTCAAAAGATGCTAAATATGTTGAACACGTGTCTCATGACAAACCTCATCTTGCAGAGAGCTCATTAGCACCAATTAGAGAAAAACCAAATCTTTTCCTCTTACAAGAACAATTTTTGCAGCATTCAAGTGCTGACAAAACTGTATCTGAGGTAAAGGAGTCGGAAACGACAACAGCAACAACAACCACTAGCAGCTCAGTGGAGAAAAGTTCTGAGGAACCCATCCCTGCTTTTAAGGTAGATGAAGTGAAATCAATTTCTTCTGAAACTTTAGACGGAGGCAAGAGTCAAACTGATGATGGAAGCCTGCAATCTGACAACTTGGAAACTGCTTCCATCAGTAGCTCCAGTTCAGCTGTGACAACTGTAGTTGAAAAATCGGACAGTCCTCTAACAGGAAGTGAACCTGACTTGCAGAAGAAAGCAACTGAAAAAACATCTACTCAACAGACACCCACACCACCAAAGGAAGCTGAGACTTCTCCTACTACTATTTCTACAGAAGAGAAAACTGCAGCAGTTCCAACTAAAGCGCCAGAGAAGCCGGAAAGGAAGAAACCAGACCAACTTATGAGAGATGTCGAAAAGTACGTTGATGAGGCTCGAGAAGCAGCTTTGCAAATAAAAACAGAAGTGAAAATGCTGAGACCAGATCTCACACCAACTCCAACCGATCAAGCAATGACACCTGTACTTAAAGCAATGTTGGGAATAACAGAAGGTGGAATTTTTGATGATGATAAATTAGAAACAGTTCATGAGGCGGCTGAAGAGTTGGCTGGCAGCTCATCTCAGTCTTCAACATCAGAGAAAAAAGTTTCTCCTCAGCAAGAACCTGATAGAAAATCTCCAGAAAAGCAAGTGTTGACCACTGAAGCTGTTGAAGAATTTCAAGCTACCGGAGATCAAAGTCATTTGGCTACAACCAAACTTGTAAAAGATGACACACCTAAAGAAAAAGTCTCAAAAGTAAAAGAGACAGAAAGTTTTACACAGAAAATGTACTTTAAAGAATACTCACCAAGACCTGAGGTAACAAAGCCGGAGGATATAAAACCAGGTGCAACAACTCCACCACCCAGCACCACAACCTTTAAACCAAAGTCTCCCGTGACAGAACATAAAACGATTGCAACTCACGAATCGTTTGTGCGAGAGTTCAGTGTGTCATTTGAGAAAGCACAGGCTGACCCAATTCAACGCGTTTCTCCCACAAAAGAAAAACAACGATTTTCTCCAAAGGGACCACTTTCTCCCACAGAAAGAAGATTTCCTAAAATCCCACATTCTCCACCAGAGAGACACTTCGTTGAGAAATTCATGCCGAACGAGCCAATTTCACCAAAAGAGAAAGTATTTTCTCCTCAAGATGTACGATCTCCAAGTGAGGAACAATTTTCTCCAAAAGAAGCCAAGGATATAGACCAAAAGGAAGTTGATACAAGAGAAGAAGAAGCAGAGGAAGAAGGATTGTCTAACACTTCTCTAGAGTCAACCGCAAAGGCTGACACTAGTGTAGAAGGAAAGGACACTGCTTTATTATTTATAGGAGCCACAACCGCAGCAGCTGCTTTGCTTACCACAAGCAATCTTACCGAAACCCCTTTAGCTAGTGCTACTGCCACCTCCTCGTCTTCTGCAGGGGAGGAGGCAGCAAAAGCTACTGCAAAATCCCCTTTGACTACGTATGCCCCCGAGGTTGTTCACACTCCCCAACACATTCTCGAAAATGTGTCTGAGCGGAGGAGTGCACAGGAGCAACAGGTGGCCGCAGAAATGCAAACCGCAAAGGAATCGCTTGTAACTATTTCCACAACCACTACCACCAGTAGTACCACCCAAATACAGTCATCCTCGCAACAACACAGGCCAATAGCAATTTCATCAACTTCCAAGCAAATCCAGGATTACGAATCTGTCGTAACGGAACGACGTGTGGAATTGCAAGGAGAAAGGCGCAGCTCCACACCAGAGCAAACTTCTTTGGAGAAGAAAAAACAACGCTTATTCGGACCAACAAAGTTGTCAACGAAAAAACAGCAGGCATTTCGCTACTCCGTGCCTGATTTGGAGTATCAAATTCACTTCCAAGAAATTCCTCGACCTCGCTCAGCTCCAGCAATAATTACGTCTGAAGTATTCGTCAAAACTTTAGATTTCGTTTACTCGCAAAAGGGACAAGTTCAAGAGTCCTACATTTATGGAGAAGGAACTCAAATATTCATTGGATCCTCCACAGATGAGTCATCAGCAGTTCATACAGCGACACATAGTTCGGTCAGTGGAGGCGCAAGCCCTCCAAGTGAACCAAAAGAATACTTGCAAGCAGAACATAGCGGGGTAGAAATGCGACTCAGTTCTTCAGGGTCTTCCGGGGGTGAGGCAGTTCGAAGTCATGAAATTTCTGAAGCCTCATCTGTAAAGTCAGACTACTCTTCACAAAAGCAACACTCATCAGGGGGCGGAAGCTCGCCAAAGGAAAAGATTTCTGATGAAGGGAGCGAATCTATCAGTCGCGCCTCCTCCGTCTCTGGAGGTTCCGTAGACTCACCTCAAGTTTTACAAAGAAGTCAAAGTCATAGTCACAGCAGTCAATCTGGAGGTAGCGCTGCCAGTTACGCATCTCCAGCTGTTGGCTCTGGACCCATGTCAATCTCCTCAGCATCCGCATCAGCATCTCACTCTGAACATTCTTCTGTTGGCGGAAGCAAGAAAAGTTCCCGATCAGGTTCTGAAACCTCCTCGAAATCAGTTTCCCTCAAATTATCTACATCATCAGCCTCCTCTAAATCCAAATCTCATTCCAGCTCTAGTTCCATGACTTCTGTAACGCATTCCTCTTCTCCTAGTAAGGGCTCATGTAGTGTGACATCTGAGGAAGGTAGTGGGATAGTTGCATTAGGGGGTGGGGGTACTGGGTCAATGGGCTCAGGAACACAGTCACGATCTTCTTTGGCATCATCACCCATCTCAATCTCTGGTTCGGAGTCGAGAACGTCGGAGTCCACAGAGTTGCAAATCACTAGGTTGTCTCCGCCTCGAGTAGATTCCAGTGGGCAATATCCCACTGTTGTTGAGACACTTTCACCCTTCATCCAATTCACGTACTCCGTGAAAGGTAATTACTGATACAAATCAATCAAAATCACGAGAATCAAAATTTCAAAAAAACGTTATTAAACTTGTTTGCCAGTTCTCTTTCGTTTCGGTTCTTTTTACTTTGCACAATATCAACAGTAAAATGTAAGGTTTCAATATAAAATTACTTATTTTTACAAATCCTATCAGTTATTCTATACAACAGGCGTGTCTCAAATCCCAATTAATACACTATTGTGATATACATCTCACAACAAATCATTCATTTACACTACAAACTACAAAACATCAAACCACCTGGATAAGAGTTTTACTTACACTTCTACCATATTTATGAAAAGCTTTTACATGTAAATTAACTAGATGTGATGGCTTTCTCCTCCGAAATGAATACATTTAAGACATATATACAATTCACTACACTGCATTGTTGAAAGTGGAATGCTCTCGCATTTAAATTACTTAACTTAGCAAGGAGTAGTGTCCGGTCTGCATTTTCCAGATAGTCATAGTCATAATATATAGGCCTCTTGTATGATTCCAAAAGCACGGGTTCAATCAATTTATTGAACTAGTTTAGAGATTAGCAGGGTATGGCAATATTAGTGAGCAAAATGCACTTGGTAGTTTGCTTGAATTTTTTTAAATTCATGTATGGTTTTTATTATTTTTATTTTCCCAACATTTAAATCATGATATATTATGTATACATATTTTATCTCTGAAATGGACAAGTTTTGTGTACAAAATTTCTCAAACTGCTATACTTTCTCCGTCCAACTTCTTCGCCCCCTTTTATCCGTGTGCACTCATACCATCCATCCCGAATGACATATTATGATTATTACGTTTTCTTGTTTATTAGCATTCGCCGTGATAATTTGTTTGCAAACCTCTTTTGTTTAAGAGTCGCTAAAAAGTAAATTTTCGTTATGTATATTTTATATATAACATTAATGATATGGCGCGTAATTATACTTTTGTTTGCTTTGGTTTAATAATTTACAAAAAATTTAGTTTAAAAAAATGGTTAAAAAAATAAAAATCAATAACTAAATATACATTGATTCGTCATCAGGTGAAGAAAGCGAAAATCCTGACCACGACCAATCAGCTTAAAGCAAAAAAAATACAATTCTTAATCAACATAGTCATCTAACTCTAATATGAGAATCAGCCAAGATATGGCACTAAATGGATCTGGGAATGAGAATACTAACAATCGCCCAATTCCAACAACTTTAAGACCCGAGTCCCCACCAGGGGGCGATGAAAATGCTTTAACAGACGTGGAGGATTTGGATGACGCAAATGTCCCGTTAATTCAATCCCCAACAGTTCCAGTTCCCATTAATTCTAATCAATTCACTAACACCAATGCATTAAATGTACCTGCTAGACGAAGAAACAGTGACGACGGAGGAGATATTACTGACACTGAGCTAATGTCTGAAAATGAGGATGAACCAGACGAAGAAGCAAAATATCCAGGGTTGTCTGCCGAGGAAGTGGACAATATTTTACGAAATTATGGCAATGAAGGAGAAGAAAGTATTCAGGATAACTCTGGGGATCGAGTTACAACATCCAGACATATTGTATCCAGGCTCTCTGTAGCCGGGGCTAGTAAAGCAAATGCTGATGAGGATGAAGCATTAACTGATGTGGAAGATATGGAAGGAGACGGAGAGATGGATATAGATATCATAGATACTGACGCTCCAGGATTTAATCCTTCTGATTATGGCTGCTTTGCTGAATTACTTTGTGGTATGGACATCGGACAAAACGAAGTTACCATTACTGAAATAGATCCCCAAGCAGCTGCACAGTCAGTGCAAACAAATAGAAAATATTCTTTAATAGAATTCCTCCAAAGTGAAGACGGTCTTACTGAACTAGAGTCCTTAGCTTCAACCCCAAGACGACTTTCTGTAGATCGAAATGCCCATAGCCAACTTCGCCATCCAACTCCCGAATTCCCGGTTGATCCCATGACAGACGAAGAGTCAATTGAGGATGGTCAGACTAAAAGGCCATACCTTTCCATTGGGGGTCCTCGATCAATAACTCCCTCAGATTGTGGTGATGAACGATTATATGAAAATGTCACTGACGAAGAAGAAGATGATGATGAAGTGGCTAAAAATAAGAAAAAGGCAAGCTTGAGAAATGCGTTAATCGTGGACGACATTGATCAAGGAGCCCTAACAGATTGCGAAGATGTTCAAGATTCTGGTGATGAAACTGAACTGGGTGACGAATGGAAACCTGTCAGACCCGCATCTGATGCAGATCTGGAAAAAATATTCCAAGCTAATGTTGCCGCTGCTCAAACAAAAATCAGTATGAAGCACCAAGAGCCTGAAGAGCCATACCCTGAAACACCCACTGACGATGAAGAAATCCATTGTAAACTTATTGACTCCCAGGCACTTACACCACGTCTTGTAATATACAATCATAAGGACCAACTAGCAATTGAGTCGGAAGATGAAGGAATGGGTGGGGGTGCAACAGATGTTGAAGACTTTTGTGCTGCTGATGACAACGATGCAGGTGAACCGGAAGCATCATCATCCGCCCAAGCATTTCAGTCAGAAGAGAATGTAAAAGTTGTACAAGAAATCTTGGATGCTCACTTCTCCTCAGTTTCAGTGAGAGAATCAGAGATACTGGAAAACGGCAAGGATTCAAGAAGGAATTCCAAAGGTCCTGACACTGAAACAGAAGAGTTAGCGGACACAGCTGTAAAGAAATCATCGATAACATGTATTCCGGAAATCATTATCCCAGAGGGAAGTGAAGCAAGTTCTTCCGGTGGAAACTTGATTCGAAGGAGAGGGAAAAAGAAACAAGCGAGAAGAAGTATTTTTTCAATTGTTTTTTCTCACAATCAATTCGAATTCGCACTAAAAAAATCAATACAATGATTATTTATTGAATGCTGTATTTTATTTGTATTTTTGAGTTATGCTGTATTTTACGTTGTTATAATTATCATTATGTATCATTGAATTTTTTTGGTTTTGTAGATGTTATCTTATGGTTATTATTGTCAGCTTGAGCTTCTTAGTGCGGTCACAGAGTCATTCAATCAGGGATTGTTATATACACGTCATAAATCTATAATGAATGAATGTATTCATTTTCATCCAAACTCTCTGATCTCTCTTGGAATATTTTACAGACAAGTTAATTCACATTATTCCTGAAAAATTTGAAATGTACTTTTTGTAGACAAGTAGACAGTTTATTGAAGTACACCAACTTCTTTAAAAATCATTCTTGTACATTGTAGTTGTAAAAATGTACGTAACAACCGTTGAAGTATTATTATTATATAGTTTTATTTATTTCACCTCTTTATCCCACTTGTATTTCCAGAACGCGAGTCCGCACAATCTCAAATTCCTGAAGATGAGCCAAGATCAGGTAAGTAGCAATACACAGTAAATTGTGTTCCGTTTTTTTTGTTTCATACAAACTTAATGACGACAAGATAGGAATGGACATATAAAATAAAAATATATAATTTCAAATCCATTCAGCGCTCACTCCAAAAAAAAACATTACTTAAAAATTTTCTTGTATAATTTCATTTTTTATGTATTATTATTTTTTCTCACTTTCATTTTATTTTTGTGCTTGCGTTGGTCATCGATGATGGTGTATGGTGCTTTTGATATTGCATGCTTCGGGGCTGGGTTTCAATACTACTTCACTTCACATTAAACTATTACTGTTAGGTCATTGAATTAGCTTATTCATATTTTAACAAAAACTTTGTGTAGCTTAAATCTGGTGAAAGATAGGGGGTTAAAATTTCATTTTATTGCAAATGTTATAGGAAAAACCTAAAGAAAGCATGCTTTAATTGCAAATGGTCAAACTCTTTTTTAAATGTTTAAACCGAGCATTCTTGTAAACTTGCGGTGAAGGGAATTTTTTTTATTGGTGTACGGTTTTATTTCTTAACTATTATTTATATATTATTTATTGGAAACGAAGAAATGAAATCTACTTCATCCACATCACCAACAACATTCTATGAAACAGTAGCACCAAATATCTGCGTGAGTCCTGGACCAGGCGCTCACGATGACTTGTTTCGTTCGTATGGAACAAAAAGTCCATCTGTGATTTATGACACCAGCGACGATGGGAAAGCGAGTCCAATTCATGCGGAAATAAAACTTCTTGTGAGAACCTCAGAAAATGGAAGGGAAAGTGTGGAAATTAGAAGTCTTAAGGAGGTTGTTGTACCATCACCAGTGCCTCCATCGACTCCATCCCCTGTACCACCGTCAACTTCATCATCCTTCCCTCCAAGTTCCCCCCAGTCTTGCATAAAGCGCACACTTAGTCCAAGTGATAGTAATAAAATTTATGAAGACGAGATTGACGAGCGGGTTGAGTCACCCATCCTCACTCAAAAATTGGTCGTTCGCTTTCAAGAAGGTGATGTGTTTAAGTAGCGTTTGCTTTGGGTGAAAAGTGTATATATTAAACTTTCTTTAAAATAAGCTTACCTACCTATAGTCCAATGCCAACTTCAACTCTGCTGATTTCTGTGCAATTGTATATTATGCGTGTAGAATACTTCTCTTCTGCTTCATCAGAGCCAAGTTAACTTTATGAGCTGTGGAATTTCGCCAAAATCTGCTTCTAACTGATACTGATACCGATACCTCTGTCTACTTACAACTTACGAAATGACAAAGCGTCTCTCTAGACGCAAACTATTTTCTCCCTAACATAACAAGACATCTTTGAAAAAATACTAAGAAAATTGATACTTTCTCCCCAACTTTAAAGTGTTTAAGCTCACACTTTTCTCTTACAGACTTTTAACTACATGAGCAGTAAACTATTTTAATTTTCAAAATTACAATTTCACTTTTATGTACTTTTAGTATAACACATGTATTGACATAGTACTCAGAACACAAAAAAACCTTAAAACCTTTTTTTAGGTATTTTATTTAAAAAAGAAAGTACTGAACATTATATCATCGTCGATTTACAGATCCTGCCCATGTAGATAGAACAGAAGTAATTCATACATACACAGAAGTAAGTTCCCCATCTCAAACACCCAAAGTATTCCAGGAATGTTTGCGAACCACGACTACAACCACCACCAAAACCACAAAAGTTTTGTCTGGCCGACGTGGCCAGGATGAGGAGAGTCCAATACCAGGTCGAGGTGTAGAAATAACTGAACTTCTATCCGATGATGAGATGGAGTCTCAAATTGTCTCAGATCCACCTGAAACTGTCACTGAAATCGAGTCACATACCATCACACAGAAACTACAACAACAGTCTAGCAAACCAGACAAAATTATGGAAGAAACTGAAGAAGAAAGTGATGGAGAAGTGGAACAGCACAAAGCTATTGAGGTCGAGGATGATGAGAGCCTTCCAAACCAGACTCCCATTAGTCTTGACTCTGGAGACCAATCGGAAGAAGTGGAAGCATCTCCTAATAACGGTAATGATGTTGTCACTTCCGAGCTCATTAACACGAGTGAGTATGGCAATGAAATAGTAGACGATATCATATCTGAGGCTATTTCAAGAGTTAATGATCTAGCTGTTGAAGACGATGAGGTGGAGGAACAATACGAACAAGAGCAATTGGCACAGGAACAAGTAGAACAAGAGCAAGAAGAACTAGAAATGGAGACTGAAGAAATGGAACAACTAATTGAACAAGATCTTGATGAGCCCGTTGAGATCCAACCTTATTTCAGTGGTGACGTTGGTGGTGGCAATGATGAAGTTGTTGAACCAGAACAGTTAGACCCCGACTCTGAAGAACCATCCAGCAAATCTGATCCTATCGATGAGCCATCGCTTACCGAAGACGCAGGTGCTTCACTTTCAGTAGAGCCTGCTGAAGAAGAAACTGGAGAAAACGAAGCTGAGCCTGAGCCCACTGCACAAAAAACTGAAACTTCTACTTCGGGTGGAAAGAAAAAGAATAGGAAAAAGAAAGGAAAGAAAGGTGGTGGCGGTGGTGGTGGTGGTGGAGGGGGGAACGGAAATTAATTTGACTTATCGTAAGATTTTTATTTTTGTTTTATTTTATTTTTATCTGTTTGTGTGAACCAATTTTCTTGTTCTTTGAGAGTGCATTGTTTTTTATGCAAAATGTTTTTGTGTCTCATGATGCTCATGTTCCATTTTTGTAACGAAATCCACGTTTTTGGTCGGCAAACGTAAGTGTTACTAATATTGGTCAATAAATT
>JAQFZH010001178.1:0-23433 GCA_034695485.1 Entomobrya nivalis
GCGAGGTGGTGCGGGTGGTGCGATATATATTAGGTGGTGCGAGGTGGTGCGGGTGGTGCGATATATATTAGGTGGTGTGTGGTTACCGTCACCGGTGGCTTTGCCAGCTATGGTTGGTGGTGCAGGTGGTGCGGGTGGTGCGATAAATGGACGTTTTATACAGGTGGTGGATTTTGAAGGTGGTGGTTTTTAGTAGGACCCCTTATTTCTACTTATTTTAGCACTGTAATCTCGGTGTAAAGAATTTGAAGAAATGCAAGTAGTGAATGGCATAAAAGTGTTCCTGTAAGTGTATAATAAGCAAAATGGTCTTTCACTTTGATTTGGTTGCAGGGAGGTATTGTTTGTCTGTCTTAGGTGCCGACATAAATAGGACCAGAGGAATGAATAAACAAAGAACAAGTAAAAACCCAACCTAATTTCCTGACCAAAAAATAATCCTTCATTCCTGGTGCATAACAGCCATACTAAAGAAGCAGTATAAAGAAACCATATACGCTACGAAGATGCATATCAAATAGAGGACTACTACCTACAATGTACTTACTGTATATCAGAGCAGCAAAAATATCAAGTTCGAATACCTTGACATGAAAAATGCATTATGACTTTTTGCTAACGGAAAAAACTCTAGCTGTTTTGGTTAACACAAAAGAAATGTGTAAAAGTGTACATTTGGAATATTATTTTCAACATCCAATCAAACATATTCATGCTAGTAAATGAGCAAAATGTCCAACAATTAATTCATTACTTTACCTTGAATATTGTCTCCTCTAATACTTTATGTGACAACAACAACTTTTTTGCTGGCTGCACATTCACATGTGCTTTTGTTATAGCAAACATTCGTTTAAAATGGGTATTAAAATGACACCAACACCAAATATCATTCTATCATATTATGTACCAGCACTAAAATGTATTGACAATCTAAAAATATATCTCATTCATTTTATAAGTAAGCAAGTAAGTAATTGACGTCGGATAAGCTCAACAGGAGACATTATATTTATATTACAATTATATTTTATTTTACTGCATCGCAGAATATTGACCATTTTTATTGGTAACATTATCGCAAAATAAACCAAATGATTTTTTATCCATATTTCGGAATCCTAGAAGTATTTTTTGTATAAATTTGCTAAAATGTAAGTATTTTCTCATGAAGAATACGATTTAAAGCTAATCCATGTTTACATAAATGCATGCCTATCATTGTTACTGCTTCATAAACAAACTGTCAGCCACTTATGCATTTAACAGTGCCTAACTGTTCTTGTTATGTATTTTCCATTCCTTTTTATCTTTTCGGTAATATAATCCTTTACTGTTTTTAAAGGTACACAAACGACACCAAAAGGAAGTACCTTCAAAAGTGGAACGGGACTATGTTAATCATGTTCGTTGCATTTTAAGAAAATTTACACATCGACAAAGAAAATGATTGGTTTGTTTGACTGCTCTTTCTTTTTCTGATAGTATTTAGAAGCTAGGTACGGTACAAATAGGGAGCAGCAAATGTTTTCAATAGTTCATTCAACGTTCACGTGATCAGGGATGTCATAAAACTTGGGTATCTCTCCTCCACCTGTACATTTGGCTTTTATTACACTTAACCCAACAGAAAATTAGAAGGGCAGAGCCTGTCCAAAATGAAGTGCTGTAAATCTCACTTTAGAGAATGAGCTTGAATGGAGCAGATCGTTTACAAAATTGTCCTTCAAAATCTCCTTGGTGTTTGTGTCGTTTGTTCGAGTGGCTGAGCAGTTAGGTAATCAATAGTCAATACAATTATCAATCCATTTAAAATCTAAACTTCTAACAATCAAAGTATGTATTTAACTTTGTTATTATTAAATTTTAAGTAGTGGGAGTGGGTGAGATTCCACTTTTTAGATTCTTGTCAATTTCGTGTAATTATATTCAAGTAAATATCTGCATCTGATAAATAAAGATCATTTTCCACTCTGATTTATTTAGAGTTAATAATTTTTTGTTTGTTCGATTTTTAGTTGAACTGACTTTGGATCATGAACACCGAGCTGCGTAAATAATAAATAATGTATCAACGATGAACATTTACCTACAAAACTATGACACTCTGCCAGGATGGCAAATCCCCTTTCTTACCAGCAATATTAATATAGCCACACTGCAGGTAAACAACAAAATTATTTTGTTTATTTCTATTGTATATAAAATATTTAACCTTTTTGTGTAAACATTTGGTTATTCCGATTGATTTTGTTTGTAAGATTAAAAATGTTTAAAAATTGGTAATTTTGCAGGCACAGTTATTTATTATTGCTCAACGTGCTCAGGATGGTGGAGTGAAAGTCGACTGGAAGTAATCAACAAATCAGTCCAATGTGGAGGCCATTTGTTTTAGAAAATACATGATAACGTTACATACAAACTGCATGCAGCTTAAAACAAGGAGGATTGTGTACCTTTGTACGTTTTGGCATATGCAGATTTTGGGATCGTGTTTTCATACTGAATGGTAGTGAAAAATCTAAAGGCTGTGCAAAAAGTCTACTATAAAAAACCTTCAACTAGAAAAAGTAATTAGTTTATGGAGAGATATACTAAGAAATATCTTGGACAGAATTAGTTTAAATTTTACTGTTGTTTTTAAGACATTTTAAAAGCTGCTTTAAAAGGTTTCAGGTTATTTGAATACAAATTTCCGTAATATCAATGGAAATTTGTCAATTAAAATAACAATTACATTCACAATTTTAACCTTATCGGTAAAATTGAATAAACCCCTTGGTTAATTAGTTATCTTGTTAACATACTCACAGAAACGATGGAGAAATAACTTAGTTTTTCTGACAATTCTGTTGTTAAATCCAATTTATGTACTCATTTTCAGACAACAATTAGGAACTAGCTATTTCTTTAGGAAAGTAAAGTAGTTTAATTAAACAAAGAATTTTTTGGGATGCGTTAAGTTTACGCTTAAATATTTGAATTTTAGATTTGAATTTTAAGTCAAACATGTTCATACAATTTAAATAAAGACATGTTTCGAAATATATCAAAAAGTTAGGTAAATAGTTTTGATGTTTTGGGTATTGGTGTAATTTTATGAGATATATGAAATTTCATCTTAAAACACCTAAGTTGGCTGATTTATACAGTGCGAACCACTGTAATTTTATAAAACTAAAGATTATTTATAATTATGGTCTTAATTTTATTACAATCGTTGGATATGGCCCTTCCCGTTTGAAATGCGTTTTTGGTTGACATTTTTTGTATGCATCAAGTTCTTCAATAGGTTTGGATATTTACTACATTAATATACATGTTTAAACGACGACAATATGGTTCTGGTGTTAATGTTTTAAGATCTTTTTGATTTCATTGAGAAATTTTATGATTTTTTGATAAAGTTTGAATTATCCAAAAAAAAATGTTACAATTTTATTTGTTGCAAATGTAGTGCAACAAGTAAAATTGTATTGTAATGTATTGTATCTTAAGGTAACTTAAAATATAATTTACTTGACCGATTGATCTTTTTAGACGATTCACATGCACCTAAAATTGAATTGTGTGATAAGCACAAGTACCATGTTTTATTTTTGGTTTTTGTAATATATATTGGGGTGATGAAAAAGCTGCTACTACAATCCAACAGTCCCGTCGTTATCAATGTTTTTATTGTCTAGCGAGTATACAATTTATCAAATATGTTGTTTTAGTAGATATGTTATTAACTTTGGCACATAATAAAGCCCTTCACTAAATCGTTTTCAGATCGGCGCAAAAGAGATGAAGACCAAAGTAAGTTATTGGGGATGTTATGTACCAAAATTGGATTTTATGCATGTAAGGTTGATGCTTATGTAATTTATGTAATTACTTAAAAGATGACAAAGATTTTGGTAGACCACAATACAAAAAATTATTGCCACTGTCAAAATTCTAGGCATTGAAACTTATTTTGTAATTTTATTTTGTTTAAACATTAAGTGTTTCCGATACAAAGTATTTAGTTTATTCTTAAACGTGCACATAAGGTACTCAATATAATTACCACAGTTTCATATTTACTTGCTGCTATAAATGATTCCAATAATACCGTAAAATTCTACTTTGAATGTTTTCTTTTTATTTATCTCTTTAGACGATAAAACCACCTGTAGATCATAAATGTCAGATGATTTAAAATCCATATCGCATAACACACAAGTTGAATTTGTAATAGATTCATCAGAACGTCTGATGTGTAGTTTTCGACCGCGTTTATTCTCCAATATCTTCTCACATAAACTGCATTGTGAAGATTTTATAATTGGGTCAAATGCAAATGCAGACTCTTTTGAGCTCTTGTAAAAAAATCTTTGTAGCACAGATTACATAAGTGCTCTTTTTCCTTGCAATGACGTATTAAATGCGTACTTAAACTGTTTTCCAATACAAAAATTTCAGAACACTTGTTACACACATATTCTTTTTGACAATTGCATGCAAAGCATCTATACGCCAATTTAAATGGGCAGATGTTTTCTACGGCATGGAACAGAACTGAAAATGTGACATCTAACAAGTTTTTCTGCAGGATTTTATTGATTACATAAATGGCATACAAATAAATCAAAGTATTCGTTTTTATGCAACTACAATTTGTTTCTCTTCTGTCATATTGCTTGTTATTTAAAAGTCAAACTTTGTTTCGCACTCATATTTACATTCCCATGTAGCCTTATATTTTCAAGACTACACTGTAAACGCAAATGTGGGCGTTTTTTCAACATTCGTAGTTTTATTCACGTTGATTCCTCATTCTCATGTTGTTTCTTAATGTGATCGCTCAGACTTTTCTGATACTTGAACTTTTCCCCACATATTTCACAACCAAAAGGTTTCTCTTTCGAATGAGATTTCATGTGTATTTCGAGATGCTGCTTTGTGAGTGATTTCCTTCCACATTTACCACATTCCCATTTCCGATCCTTGTTGTCCTTATGTGTCTCCAAATGTTGGCTCAAATATTTAAGACATGAAAAATCTTTTCCACATTTTTCACAAGTCAGCCTACCCTCAGAATGTACACTTTTGGTATGTATGATTAAACCTTGATTTGTACTAAATATTTTACCACACTTTTCACATTTTTTATCCAAGGGCTTCAAACATTTTTCGTCTCTGAGCTTTACACATTTTAAATTCCCAAATTTTGTAGAGTTCGGATCCCCAAACTTAAAATGAACTTGTGCAAAATGATATTGATAATCTGCACAATCATTCGATTTGTATTGGCAACGTGCACAAGAGAACGTTTCCTTGTTTCCATCCAAAATTCGGTCTTCTTCTCGTCTTATTTTATTTTGACAATGGTTCTGGTATTCATGACTGCTTAACTTCAATACGTTTGTTTCTTTAGTAGGGCAGAAATCACATTGAAATTCGTCTTCCTTCTGGGAATATATGTGAGTATAATAAACGTGTTCATTTCGGAACATTCGTTTGCAGTTATTACACCGGTAAAATCTCTCCTGATGTTTTGTAGAAGTATCAGTTTTAAAGCTGATTTGTTGTTGTGTGTGATCACCCTCAGTACTATTTTTCATTTTGTGAACTTTTTTGACGTGTTTATTGAGATGTGCTTTTGTTATACAACTTCTTCCACAGCGACTACATTTCCATTGCCAGTCGCTCGGGTTTGCATGATAAAGTAAATGGGATTTTAATATTGAATTCTTTTTAAATTCCTTGCCGCACTCTGCACAAATTATCTGTTCATGGTCTTTATTTTGATGCAACCAGAGGTCTTTTTTCGTCTTACAGAACAAATCGCATTGGTCACACTTTAAAACTCCAGTACCGTCGTCGTCGTCGCCCATTGTATTAGTTTTCGTACAAAATTTACTACTTTTAACGTGTCGTCTGAATATTGCAAAACCTTGAAAAGATTTTTCACATTTTGGACACTGGAAACTTTCCACTTTGCTATTATTGACTAAATTTGATTTCAATTTTTGTCGTTTTGTTGAAGTTGGCTTTTGAATTGGATGATCTTTTGAGTATTCATTGTTATCGCTAATGTCAGAAGATAGTCTTTCCGCATTAGTATCCGGAAGGAGATCATCATCACTATTATTGTCACTAGAGTTTGTAGTTTCTAACTTGACAGTTTCACATTTTCGTTTGTCCGGTTTGTCCCGCAAGCTGTATCTTTGTTGTTTAGGGGTTGTCAATGTTGGTACTAAAGTATTTGTACCAATTTGATCCTTATCGTAAGTACAATTGGTAGTGTCTGAACTACTTTGTTGGTCACTTTGTATTTCAATGTTGACGTCATCAGAAACTGATTGAACAAAAGTGGCTTCCACTTTTACTTCTATGAGTGGATCCAACAAACTGTAAATA
Source organism: Entomobrya nivalis (assembly GCA_034695485.1). Taxonomy (NCBI): domain Eukaryota; kingdom Metazoa; phylum Arthropoda; class Collembola; order Entomobryomorpha; family Entomobryidae; genus Entomobrya; species Entomobrya nivalis. The sequence continues at coordinate 6,391 of JAQFZH010001178.1, forward strand.
AAATTATAACTTGTTATCTCCTTCATGTGAATTTCCCTTAAAATGCTGTAGGATTTTTTATTAAATTACTCACGGCTCAAATTCTTCCTTGTCTGTATACTCCATACTCACTTCGTTATCGTTGTCACTCATATCTGCCTCAATTTCCATATGTGTTGACATCAACGATGACGTGTTGCCTTCTGTAACGACATTTTTAAGATCGTCGTCTTCATCATTAGTTTGTGAACTTAACTCATTAAGACTGGAGGTTGTTGTGAAATCCGTTATCGCTTCTAAAAGAACTCGAGGTTGTTGTTGTGCACTCCTTGGACAACCTGTAAATATATTTTTTAGATATTATTTCCTGTTAAACTTTAACATCTAAATATGCATTACTGAGCTTTGTAATTAAAATTGAATACTTACATGTTTCCTTAACAGCTTGTCTATACTTTCTAATAAATGCCTGACTCTTTAAATTCAGTTCCATGTCAAAAGAAAACTTTTCCTCTAGAGATGTATATACATTTTTCCATCTTGATGGTACTCTATCACAATGGTTAATTATCCCTGCTAGCTGTTTCAATTTATAGTTCATTTGTAGTTCTAACACTTTAAATTGGTGGTAATAGTTACAAAACCCGTCGATAATAGTACTACACTTATTACAGCATTGTAGGTTTAGGCTTAGCTTTGTTTCAGATTCATCTTCACTTACTACTAATTTATTTAGCTCTCTATCTCCCGTTAATTTACCAACACATTTTGTAAATTTGTTAACATTTTCCGACCCATTAACTGCTTTAGCACTACTATAAATGTTCTGATAACAAAACACACAAAAACCGTAGGAAGAGGTTTGTGATGCAAACATGTTAAGGCTGTAAAATATGTAGGGTAGTAGTATTATTGTAAATAATTAATAAATATGTACAGTTGGCTGAATGTGATAAATAGTTTTTAAAAATATTAAAAAAAATAATATTAAAAATAAACTTGATTTCAATTTTGTTCTGCTGCAAACACATCTCAACACTTGTTTACTTCTGTAAAAGTAATAACAATATCAGCTGTTGAGTAAAAGCGGTATTCCACACATTCTTTTGTTGGTTGAAAGAGTACTCATAGATTACAACTCAACAAAACATGAGCTGTGTTTACTTGCTGGTGTGTGCTTGGTTGCTGCTGCTGGCGTGTTTCATTCGCTGCTGACAGCAGAACAACATCAAGCCTCCAGTTCCAGCAAAGCGACGTAACAACAGCGTTATATTAAAAGTGCATACTTTTTCTTAAACCCTTAATTGAAGAAAATTGGAGCATGATTGTAATTTTGTCTCTTGAAAACCCATCGCATCTTTTGACGAACGACCCATTATGTTTATCTAACTGGTTTTATGGGAAGCTTGCTTGCTCAGAGTTTTATCCTTGCATCATTGAATCAAATGTGGCTTTCACATAAAATTAATTATTCCATCTAATGATGATGTTCTGTATCATGCACACACTCAGTTGTATCCGTAGTCAGCATACAAACGAAATATATTCTACCTAAGAAATTGACTGTGGTGAAGAAGTATATTTTAGCGTCATTTAACATCTTGAACGTGTTACAGTATGCCTAATATTTAATGTGAAAACTAAGTAAAACATGAAAAGTGCTTGAAATTCACGCCAAAATGATGGCATTGTAAACTGCATTTACGTTAACAGAAATATTGGTTTTGTATCTTGCTGTGTATAGCACAGATGACTTCGAGAAAACCAGACATCATTTTTTTAAAACATTTTCATCAACTATTGTTTTCATTAAGTTTTTAACAGCTAACAACAGTGCCGATCAGAGAAAATTATAATCCTTGAGTATTGTACACGTAAATATTTAGCATTGTCAAACAAAGTAACATAGCGTAAATTAAATTTATATTTCCTAGCTAAATTATCAAATGATTCGATAGTTTTGTAACGAGTAAAATGCAAACATATTAAAGGCTTAGGTAAATATTAAACTAGTTTTTCTAGATATCAGTGGCGTTCGGAGTTAATTATAGTTCGTGAGTTTTCAACTTGCATTTAGTGCTACCAAACAAAAGTGTTGTTGTAATACAAATACGTTTGCTAGCTAAATTACCTAATGAATTGATAGTTCTGTGTAGAATTCAAAGTCATTGAAGGCTTGCTTTGTTAAATATTAAACAAGGTTTTCTCGATATCAGTTTATGTTATTTTATTGGAAACGATCTAATAAGGTGCAGTGAATAAAGTGTACTATAAAAAATAAGCTTTCGATCTTAAATCAAACTTGGCCAAACCCTTTTAACATTAAATTGTACGCTCAAAGCTAAATATAAGTTCAATTTATTTATTTTGCACAATGAGTAAACAAGAAAACTTTACGTGTACAAAGTGTAATTACAAATTTAAGTCTTCTCGCACGTTTCACAATCACATGAAAACCGTTTGCAGTAACAAACCGAGAATTCGTTTCCGGTGTGATCGTTGCCCAAACACGTTTTTATGGAAGTCGAATTTAGAAAATCACTTTCTCACAATTCATCATGGCCAGCGACCTTATGTGTGCAAATTGTGCTCTAAATCATACTTGCTAAGTGCAAGTTTAAATAAGCACAAAGAAGCGGTACATTCTCGTGTCAAATATTTGTGCGAAATCTGTAAAAAATGTTTTTCTTACAAAAAATTATTAAACGCGCATATCCAAAACGTTCACCAAAAGTTCAAGTTGTACAAGTACAAGTGCACGGGCTGTGACAAAGCGTACAAGACAAAACAAAATTTAAGGGTACATTTCAATGTACATCATTTAATTAATAAAACAGAATATAGGTGCAAAGAATGTGGGAGGATATTTCTTTCAAAAACAAATTTTTCTACCCATGTCTTGTCTCATCGGAAGAATAAACCGCAAAAGTGTAAATTTTTACCAATGGCATTTTACACAAAGTTAGAGAGGAAAACACATGAACAAGTACACTCTCGAATGGTGAAATGTTTAAAATGTCGTTTTTGTGACAAAAAATTTGCTTATGAGTTAAATCAAAGACGTCACGAAAAATACCTGCACGATTTGCAAAAGAAGTTTTCTTGTGTGTTTTGTGAAAAACCTTTTATGTTGAAAGATAGCTTATTCGTGCATACTCTACGACACATAAAAGAAAAGTGGTATTTTTGTAACTTATGCGACAAAGAATTTTCATCATGTGGGGAAAAAATTATCACATGCGGACCCATACGGGAGAAAAGCCATATAAGTGTACCCACTGTGGGCTCAGTTTTACAATGAAGCCCAATTTGCGTCGGCATATGTTGAAGCATGCGGCAATCCAACCTTATCGCTGCCCTTTCTGCGGACGGTGCTTTTCAATAAGATCATACTTGTGAGGGCATATTAGCATGAAAATTGGAGAAAAAGCATTTGTTTGTAAAATTTGTGAAAAAACTTTTGCATATCGATCCTTGTTGAAGGCGCATGTGCGAACTCACCAATTACCGAAATCATGAATGTAACAAATGTGACAAAGTTTACAGGAATTTGAGAAACTTGAAGCTTCACGTGCAAAATTTGCATTAAAAATGACGTGATAAAATAAATGATAATATATCCTTTACAAATTATGTACAATAATCTCATCATGATTCGATCACATTTTCTGCTCGTGAGATTGAATTATGCTGGTTTGCTGACTCTCATGATAGATTATTTGTTGCTATGTGATTTGTGCGGAGAGAGTGAAACTGAACCATGAGCTGAAATCATATCTTGGATAGGGAGCTAATTTTGGGGATGGGACAAAAAGTTTGGAAATATGATTCAAAGTAATTTTTGCAGAAATATAAAAAGTGCCGCGATGCTGTGCTTTAAGTCAAACACAATTACAGGTACGTATGTATTAAACATGAGGAATTAAATTGAGAATAAGTTTACTCGAGCGTGTATTAGGGAAAAAGGGTAGCTTTTTGTTATTTAAAGTACTTTTTAATAGTTTAGAAAATAAAATGGGACTTTGAGCTACTCAAATATCAATTATTTAAAGGCTTTAGAGTGAAACGAATACTGGGATGCTAGTGCCGTTTTTTGTAAAACGTTTGAAAAGTAAACCAGGATCGAAAATGTAAAAAATTAAGGACATGCAAGTAAGATATTTATTATTTCGTTTTGATCATACATTTTTAGAGATAACGAATTCATGAGTAATATGGATTAATAAAATGCTAATTGTTACTAGGGTAAACAAATATCCTTGGAAAACTCGTTTTAGCATCGTTCCTGGTTGATTCATTAAGATGCCGAAGTTAACAGTCAGCTCCAAAAGAAGTCCACATCAGATTCGATCGCCTTTCTTCCTGGTTCCAGTTAACTAAAATTCTTAATATGTATTCGTAGTATTTAAATTTTAAGTAAATTGGTAACATTATTGAACGAAAACTCCCAATTTACAGAACAAACGTTTATGGGGAGCTGACATGTTGCCACAGTGTGTTTCTTTGGTTTCCATCTCGTTTATTAATTTTAAAGGGACCAAAATTTGGTTTTGCGAAAAAAATCTTATTGCATTACATGACTTAATAAAATGTGTTTTTGACTAGGAAAATTTACGATAAGTTTAAATGTAAAACCACAGCCGCATTTCTAGCTTTTTGAAGTCCTAAACTCCTAATTTACAAAAGGTTTTAAGCGTTCTAATTTGCACAAGGCATGTATTTCTATAATATTCAGAGTCTTATAGTTGTCGTATGACTTGTTTAGATAAATATATGACATCAGTAATCTTCACTGCAATATTATACATAACGTCAAATTCTCTAATGAAAACGGCATACATTTTTTGCAAGTGATGCACAATTAGTGGATATCATGTCAAATGATATTCAATTTAAGAGAAAGAAAACAAGAAAAAATACAATATAAAAGAAAAAAGTTTCCGTTGATTTTTGAATTTCATATAAAATATTTTTACTTTAAAAAGGTATGTTAGCCAAGCTTTTGAAGCACATGAGAATTTAACCTGTCATTAAAATAAATGATTTAGTGTTTAAATTAGAAAAATTTTTTTTAAACAAACGAATACATAATATACAGATTGCAAATACTGTTGAGCAATTATTGAAGCAGTTTTAAGGTTAAATGGTACGCTGCAAAATGTATCTGTGGTCTACCTAAACAATACTTTTAGTGAAGGTAGCACAACCTGAACTATTTTTGGTAAAACAGAGATTATGCTCAGGTTGCTGTTGGATGGGACAAACAAAAAAGGCAAACATTTTACAAATTATTGCTTTGTAGCGTATAGGTGAGTAACGATTTTTAATAACTTCCCTGTCCATTGCGTCGATGATCATTCATACATAAATCGCGGTAATTCCATAACTGTATCACTTTTCAAATAGACAAATGAAATTCAGCAGATGCTAACCACATTTTGATCCATATAAAAATCATGAAATCATTTTTAATTACTAAAGTCTACATGCATATGCCAACACTATTTTATAAGTACATAGAAAATTGATATGCGTTTAATAGAATTTTTTTTTTCGCAATGCACACAACTTCACGGTTGATAATTTAGCAGTTGAATTGACAAGTTGTCGAGCGTCTACATAAGTCTGTCCTGCAAAATCATGGAATTTGATTACTTTACTGACGTTGGAATGGACATTAACATCACTTTGCTCTTTGCTTTTACAAGAGTTTAAAAATATGATCCTAATAAGTAGCAGATCCATATAATACTAGATTAGAGATCTTGTAATATTTATTTCGAAAACAATTTGCTACAATGTATGTAGCGATACCTTGTCAATTTATTTAATTCCAAGAAATTGTGTTTTTCTGGATTTATATTTGTTTAGGGATACTGGATCGCCAATTGATTTTGAAATAAATTCGGATGGTGCTCATGTTAGTAGTAAATATAATTTCAAAGGAAGCGGACAAACATCTTGGAGTTAGGTGTAGAAAAATAGATAGATCATGTAGTGGTTTTGTTGAGCTTGATGATAATTTTGCGTAAGCTCTTGTTATAGGACAATTGTTACGTACTCGATAACTTAAACTGTTAGCATGTTCTAAGATTTCCTAAGTCCACATAAGTGATAAAGTAAATTCTCTAATTGCTGTTTCTTTCGAAATGGGACAAAGATTCTGAGTTCGTTAAAAACTGAAAAAGTTTTAACGCGTATGTTATGTAGTTATTAAGTTTTGTTAACTCCAGCGAGCGAATGCAGTTTCTCCGAAAGTTTAGTTATGTTTTCATATTTGTCGTGGGATTTGTACTGAATATTAGAAAGTGTTGTCTTATCATCCTTGCCTCAATTTTAAAGAATAAGAAATAATGAATAATGTGGTTAGGTGTTTGCTTGTACTGTTGTAGGCAAAGGAAGCTTGGGCTAATTTTCATGCCAAGACGATATTACGTGTTCACTTACGAAAGCAATATGTATCTTAAATTAATTTTAATACAATCTGGACGTTATGTAAAACCGTGCTTACGTTATTCAATGTTTCTACGAAATTAACTTTTCAAAATCATAACTCATTGTGGAAATAAAATCCAAAAAAATGTAAATGCTTACATAGTGAAATGAATGCAATACTAAAACAATTTATATTTCCATGCAGAAATTAATTTATTATGGGTCGGTTAATTTATTCATTGATCTTGTTTATTTTTTAACGTAAATAATACAATTTACGAAGAATGCAGTACTATAGCCGTAAATCTATTTAAAAAATAAAATGTGAGAAAAAATGTTTAGTGTATGATGTTTTATGTAAAAATACAAATAGTTGTATACTACTTAGTTGACTACTCTGACTGTAAGTTTAAAATATTATTTGTTGATGTTCGGCTGAGCCGTTAATTAAACTGTGTTTCTATTAAATATTATATTTGACCTACAATTCAATTGTTAAATTTAAAAAATAAAATCGATGTCTATGATCCACCCAATGCACAGCATGTAAATGTTAAACGTAATAGGACTATTAAAAAGTACAATTTTGTACTTGTGTTTCATCAAAGCTGTGAATACATACATATATTAGCAAATCTGATTGATCTTTGACATCAACTTCGGGATATCAGTACCATAATCATACAAGTCATCGGCATCTGCTACAAGAAATCAATATTGCTCTCAATAGCAAAATAAGAGCAAGTTAAATGAAGTTTTATCACTCATGTCTCGGAACTTTATAAAAGTGACTTACAATGACGCCTGCAGAATAGTATTCGGTTATGGGAGAATGTGTAGTGCTTCCGAAATGTTTTGCCAGTGTGGATTAAGTGACTTTAGTGCGTTACGGAGAGTCTCGTCTTATTCATTATTGAGTAGAATCGCAAATAGTGATAATACGATAGTAAAAGCTATCATTAATTCAAAAGTATTCATGGAGTCCTCTATCTCGAAGGAATGGAAACTTATTTTGTTTAATATTAATTGAGTGTGATACAAAATATTTAAACGAGCCTGAGGTTTCTTGGTGCTCGCGCCCAGTGATTTTATTTATATTTAACTCGTGTCAATACTAATGTATTTTTTTTCTCTCGCAATTGTACTTCTGTAGTTTTCTAGTTTATGAACCTGATGTGATGTTAATTCATGTATATGGTTTGCCGCAAAAAAAGAACCTATAATGCAATAAATATACTTACTAAGCCTTACATAGCCAAACCCGAAGTGAATAGAACTCATACAATACATTCATTTCGTGTCAATTTTTTTACTTAATGTGACCGCTAATGCATTTTTATTTATCAGTGTATGCAGGGATTTTGTACGTGAAACCATTTGCACAATTAAATGAATAGAAATGAATCGTATGCTTGCTGAAAGCACGAAAAAACTCACTTTAACATTTTTGACGGTTTTAGGCTCAATTTATTACAAAAACGTATAAGTATTTGTACAATAGAACTATCTTTAAAGTCAAACCAATCTTAAATCAGTTTACAAAAACAATTGAGGACTTCGTTTCTCTTTACACAATTAAACGTAACCTCTCATACGTAACTTTTGAAACAAGTGATACTATGTACTCCTTTTATAATTAATTGGTTTTAATTAACTAATATTCACATATTTTTGTATTGTATAATTTCAACAATTTTTGAAACATTAACATTCATGAGGATATTTGGGTTAAAGTAACATATGCCAATGTACTTTTGGTTGCTAAAACTTCAATATTATTCAATTATACCGATATTACAATAAAACTAAATTGATACTCTTTAAACAGAACGTATATTTATTATCAAATTTTACAGAAGATCAGGCTAAACATCGAGATACAAATGTATTTGTGATTTAAGTAATATTTTTAATATTTCCTTTTAAAATTATGTTTATGTATAAAAATTAAAGTTTAAAAACAACAATGAAACTTTATACCGTTATATGTATTCAAGTGTTGCTCTTTGAATTAGCACAAAAACCTTTACATGGCATTTCATTACTTTAAATATGATATTTCTTTTGATGACGTTTTAGGCTCGAGGCATCTCTATAAACGTTACTACATTGATCACAATTATGTTTGTTAGGTTCATGTTTTAACAGATGATAGTTTAAAATTGTGGACGATGTAAATTCATCAAAACAAACATGACAACAGTATGCCTTCTCCTGGATTTCCATCAATATATGGTCCCTAAGTCGTGTTTTAGTTGTGAATCGCTTCCCACAAAATATGCATGAATACGGTTTCACATCAGCATGCCATCGCTCATGGTTGCTTAGGTTTGATTTATAAGTAAAGCCCATTCCACATGAACTACATTTAAAAGGCTTTTCACCCGTATGCGTCATCATATGAATAGCTTTCTCACTAAAACTGTAAAACATCTTATTGCACAATTCACAGTGAAACCGTGTTTCTTCAGTATGGCGAACTATATGCTTGAGCAGATTGCTTTTATCAGTAAAAATTGCTCCGCAAAACACACAAGACACTTTTAGAGGAAAATTGTGCACATTTTTTATGTGACGGGCTCGAGATGTAGCTGAGCCATAAAATTTATCACATTTTGTGCACTTGAACTTCTTCTCTGCTGGTTCATGGGTCCGTTGATGATTTCCCCATTCTTGTTTCTTATGAAATGATTTTTTGCACAGTTGACATTTGTAACGTTTATCGTTTCCATGACGTTTGGAGTGTCGATCACGATATTCTTTTGTATGGAAACATTTGCCACATGTTTCGCATTTAAAGAGTTTCTGTGGGTTTGTCGTGTGTTTTATGAAGACATGGTACTTTAGGTTCCAATTTTGGAAAAACGCTTGATTGCACTGTTGGCAGGAAAATCGTCTTACGCGTTCGTGAACCGTTTGATTGTGTAGTTTAAGGTAATATGCAGTTTTAAAAGATTTTCCACATATATAACAAACTTGTTTAATTTCGGAGTGACTTGTCTCATGATGATAAGCTAAGCTAGCATGGTTTGCAAACGATGCGGGGCATTTTGTACATACGAATGGCCTTTGACCATGGTGAAAGGTAGCAATGTGTTGATTTAAAAGTCCTTTCGCACTGTAAGACTTGGTACACTGATCACAAGAAACTCTAACTGGTGGTGCTGAACCATGGAATGCTTTGACATGTCCTTGGTAAGTTTTGTCGTTTTTGAACACTTTATTATTGCAAAGTTTGCATTTTAATGCTCCTTTAGTCTTTGTCTCACATTTATCCATTTTGGAGATAGTAACAGGCAAAAATCGCAAATAAATACAGCTAAAAATTAATCTCGTAGACGAAATGCACTTAAAACAAAGCCAAGTTTATTGCCGTTGCCCGTCTGTTGATTCTTGTACTGAAAATCGATATTAATGCTAGTGTATTTCTACGGTTGATATTGATTACCTGGGTTAGAAGAAATGTTTGTATTCTGGGCGTTAAAAAACTACAATGAAAAGTTACTGCTATTTGAAATATGTTTTTGGATGCTTATCTACTACAACATTCCACTTTTTATAAAAAGATTCCACAGCACTGCTAAAATTTAATACAAGCTTGATAAATATTTAGGTAGAAGTATATTTATGAGAAAATATTATTTTGTTATTGTTTTTTTGGGTCTCTATCTCACCTGTTGATCAAACCACAATGTCATATCCCAACTTCAACTTGTAAAGCAGTTTACCTAGGTGCTTTGGTACATAAGCTGTGCATGTATGTTATATGTATGTATACACACATGTAAATAAAACTGTGAAAACATAAAGAGAGATTCACTAGTGATAGTAGAAATTGGTTCTAATACATATCAACAAATTCAACCCTATCTTCATTACAATGTGACAGAAACAAGCTGAACGCCAGTACATGAACACAACAATACATATTAAAAACTCAAACTGAAACAAATTGTCTTTCTCTTTTGCCCAAGTATTAATAATCAACAATATACATATGTATCTACATATAAATTATTAGCAATTTCATAATTGGTTATTAAATAATTTTCATGAATTCAAATATATCTATACATTAGCTACAATTTCTTGTACTGTAAGTGTGCAAAGTTCAGTAAAAATAATTAATCGAGATATACCTTTCCTAAACAATAATTAAACCAAATTTACAGATTATTAGTTATATTAATTTAACACAAAAAACCATGAACAATATACCACGTAGAATTATTTTCCTTTTGTGCATGGTCTTAAAAATGATGCATGACTATCTATCGTATCTAAAAACCATGTGGAAAAACATGCAGTGGAGTACGCAAATGCAAGCATCATAAAGCTTCACAATAAAGAGCAGCGACTATCAAACCCAAACAACGTTTCTGTTTGTGCATGTGCATAGTATAGCATAAGAACATGAAAATAATATTGTCCTCCAGTATGCTCAATTTGTATAAGAGAAAAGGAACAGTGAAGATTTCATCTTTACCTACCCAACTACACAATTTTGTGAGCAGATGATATGCACGAGCAAGCTTTACTTATTTTTCATGCAACAGATGATAAAAAACAGAACCATAACAAACTCTTTTCGAAAGTTAAAGGTTTAGGAAACAAATGTGTTACACAGTATTAATTGTGTACTTAAATTAAAATAAATTTTAAAAAAAATTTAAAATTTATACACAACGGGCAGGCGTCAAATACCAAGCAAGATAACTTTTAAATGTGAAAAGTGTCCCAATAAAAGTTTTTGTAACAAGTTTACTTTAAGAACTCACATCAAAACAATACACGAAACCGCATCTCGTTTTTCCTGTGAACTTTGTCCTAAAACATTTGCACATCAAGTTAGTGTTGCCGAGCATATCAGATGCTTCCACGCTGGTGAACGTCCTTTTACTTGTAAAGTCTGTAACAAATCTTTCAATCGCCTTGGAAGTTTATCTAACCATCTCAAAGTATTTCACAATGACAAATATGTGAAACCCATTTGCAATATTTGTGGAATTACAGTGTCAAATAAACCCAATCTTGAGAGACATGTAAAAACAGTTCATTTAGGAATAAAGGCATATCAGTGTTCACAATGTAGCAAAAAGTATTCCGACAGTGGTGCCCTAAAACAGAACAACATGTAAACATAATACATGCATCGATAAAACAAAAACTTTTGTGTAAAATCTGTGGTAAATGTTTTCTGTGGAAAAAAAGTTACGAGCAGCATTTACTTCGTCATGGTTCAGTCAGGACCCACAATTGTCACCTGTGTTCAAGAACTTTCTTCACGAAAACAGAGAAACACTTGCATCTACGTGTACATAGCCCAATGGAAAGACCATACCAGTGTGATCTATGTGGAAAAAAATTTCCAAGAAAAAATGATCGACGGGAACACATTAAACATATTCACCAGAAATTAAGTAAAATGGAAAAATGTGTGTTTTGTGAAAGAAGCTTTTTAAAAGCTAGTCTGTACCGTCACATACGTCACCACATACAAGAAAAAAGCTACCAATGCGAATTGTGTTCTAAATGGTTTTCCGAGTGTAGCGGAAGAACTAAACATATGAGAACAAATACTGGTGAGAAGCCACATAAATGTGAAAGTTGCAGTGAATCCTTTGCGTCAAAATGTAGTTTGAGAATACATGGCTTATATCATTTGGAAGATAAATTGTACGAGTGTATTTTCTGCGGGGAAAAGTTTACGACAAAGCAGCACCTTTGGCGTCATATTTCACGCAAAATTGGAGAAAGTTATTATGTGTGCGAAATTTGTGACAGGGAATTTAGATCATTGCCTGTTTTTAATGAACATGAGTGGACACATCGACCTCCAATGTATGACTGTAAACAGTGCGATATGATCTACAAAAACGTTAAAAATCTAAAACTAACGTTCTCAGGGAGCACCAAATATAATTGCATTGTATACAAAAAACAAGCTAAACTTTTATGTATATATGTGCTAAATCTTCTAATTTTGACCAAAAGAAACCTTGTACGTGGATATAGTTTAATGTACAATTTTGCAAAGGTAACGTTTTGTAAATCGGAACCTATATTTTTTTTAAATTTACTTGTGGTTTAGCAGATCTTTTTCATTTGATCTGTGAACTGTTTACAAAAGTACGTCTTCTTTCGGCACCATAGATTATTTGCACAGAAAGAGATTTGCTAGTGTCGTATACACACCTGATACAAACCCCCTTTCGATGCAAATAATTGTTTAGTAGTTGTTAGTAGCATTAGTTAATCTTAAAATGGGTGTAATAGACGATAAGAAGAAACCATTCTAATATTTTAACGTTATACGTGATTATCTTCCAGAAATAGATTTCTTCGGATTTTTTTGGAAAAAATTGAGTAATAAAATATTTTTAAAAAATTAACTAAACTCATGAACTCTGACAATATAAAAATGAATGATTTAAATCTAAAAGTAATAAAATAAGATTTATGGTTTATGTAATTATGTGTATTTATTATACAAAATGAAAAATATGATAATTGGACGAACATGTTAAAAAATGCTAAAATTTACTTCAATAATTATTACATAATTTTAACAGTAAAGATTGTTTACATTGAATGTCTTTTGTTTTGTATTCCTTCCAAAATACATATTAGGGTGATGAGAAAATTGCTTCTACAAAAGCTAGCGCCAAGTATCATTGTCATCAAAAGTTTATTGTCTAATGATTATGCAATTTTTGAGAAATGTTGTTTCAGTAGTGATGTGTATATATTTATTTTTCTGTGGAATTAGTTTTGATACAAAAAAACCATTTTATAAAATGTCGTTAGTTTAGTGCAAAAACAATGAAGAAAATAGTTACTAGTTATATATATGTACACCAAACTTTAAATTGACATAAATAATAATAATTGTGGGCCGTAGACCAATTTAAACTCAGATATTTGAAAATAAAATCTAATCTCTAATGTTAATTATATAACCTAAATAATCATGGCTGTCACATATTTACATTGAAACGGCAATTTACCTCATATTTTAATTTCAGCGTGCATTAGCATTACATACATATCGAGCATTGTGACCAATTTGTTTTCAGTAATAAACTTTCATTCGTTCTTAAAGGTTTTTAAAACATTTTTTTTCATGTAGTAGACTATAGTAGTGGCATGCAAGCGAATGAGTATTCAAAAAACGTCCAAGCTTCCTTTAAAAATATCCGTTAATAAAAGCAGCTGCGCTTTGATGCAGTTCTCTCTCTGAAGCCTCAGAAAAAAGGGATTCGTTCTTTTGTATCCCGCGACACCCTTACAAAAAGGGATGTAGTGTAAAAAGCAGATGTGTATGGGTCTTTGTAATCCGGACAGTGTAGCTTCAGCACCTGGACTTTTTTTCCTTTTTAATCCGTTAAGAAGCAGGAATGTCTGGTTTTGTCGTGTGCCTTTGTGAAGGGATGTGAGTAGAAAAATGTGAATGTAAGAGTATGTAAGCTGTTGTATTTGCCACACGACAACAATGACTTGGTTTGTGGTATTTATAGGACTGTGCCAGAGTGGAGAGAGGATCAATCTATAGTTGGCGGGTCTTCTTCCATCATCGCTCCTGGTTTCTCTCTTCTGCGGATTCAGTTTGTGTGGGTAAAAGACTACTGAACGTGATTACTGGATAGCTGCAGAATCCCGAGTTTTCCTCCTTATTCCGTACACACTCGCATGGAGGCTTTGATTGTCCAAACGCAATTCTTGAGTAAATTTTAGCCTTTGATTGGGTGACCAAGATTTATGTTGGGACATCATCAGCTTTCATTGCGAATATTCGTCGGGAATAAGGGGGATGGATTGCTGGAGGTGACATACTTCTTGTGGTGGATCCATTTTACATATTACGTTACGTCCATTGGTCTTTAATCCTAATTTTCTGTTTTTTTGCACATAGCAAAATTTAAATTTAATTAGGAAATTCACTTTTTCATTGCTTAACAAATTCAGAACTTCTCAAGGTAAACGGTAACTTAAAAAGTACTATATATCCAGCTCCATAAAAGCAAAAAAAACTAATTGGTATCTAATTTGGAAAAAATTCAAGTACTTAGCTAAATTTATATTTTTGGTCCCTCTTTGACTCACACTCACAGAAATAATGCAAAACATATATTAGCCCATCTTCACATCACGTTTTTTTGAACCTAAGCAAAATACGCTTTTGTGGGAACACATCTGGAATTCAGATTTGATATTATTTAAATACATGTTCATGTGCTATTTCCACGGATTAAAATTGTGTGTGTACAAGAACTGGAAATGGTAAATCAATATTCCAATATATTTGATCCGTTAGTTTCTTTCTATTTCACCACTTTATTAGGAGAAAGGTAGAGAACTAAAAATAATTTCTCCCCCTAATTCTTTATTAAAGTAAAAAATATCATTTAAAATATCAAATGAAAAAAATAGCTTTCAATTTTTTTCATTTGAATTATTATTCCTCTTTAATGTTTATTGTCGTCTTATTACCGTCTTTAATTATCAACTGAGTTACTTATTGTGCAAAACGTATTAGGAAATAACTGCTGCTATGTTAGAACGTAGTCACTCTTATTGACAAGCACATGTTGACGTGTATTTAATCATATTGCATTTATTCTTGGGAGAGGTGAACAAAGACAGATGAATATTGAAGAGTTTTGCAATGTTCATAAGTGAAGTTAGTTTTTCATCACGATATTTTTATTAGTCAAAAAACGTTAGCCTATTTTATTTCAAGAACATGATCATTTTGAAACTACTTTGTAGAACTAACTTTTTAACTTTTAATGCACCGCTCTGTTTGTGGACATCACCAACCAATTTCATACAGCTTGGTATACAGGGTTATTTTTTTGGTGTTGCTACACTGTTGAGCAGTAGAGACAAGAGTCCAGACTGTTAGCTGCAAGTACAGTATGATGCAATGCAATACACTTGATGTAGTGTTTCTATACATTTAATTAACTTCGTAAGAGTTACCGATAACTCTTGTAAAACTGGAGCATTATGCTGTGAATTAAACAGAACGGATGCAACACTCATGTGTTATATTGAAATATATATATTGTTTGAGTTTTCTGTATCTGTTCCATGTCGTGTTGGTATTTAACCTCGACAGAAAAAAAGTGTTTGCATGCCAGGATGGTTGATATGTTGAATTGTGGTCAATCACAGATTTCAGCTGGGTCAAAATTATGCAGACTTATTCAATAAAGGTATGCGCATATATTTTGTCTGGTGGTATATGATGCACTTATATATGAAGTTATGTGTCTTTTTTGTATTTATACGAAGAGTTGAGTTGAGGAACCTCGGTGAAAAAGTATTTTAGTTTTGTGTGTAAATATAAATGATAATTAAAAACATTACATAATATTTGATAAAAGGGGTTCTTTATAGACAAACTAACACAATACAATCTCGAATGAAGTAGATGATGTATGCTTAAGAGACAATTAGCATTACTTCTTCACTGCAAGTAGAAAACCATATCATATTTGCTTTGTCGATAAAATTAATTTCAGTGTGAAACTGCATGTTACTGAATGTGAAAATGCTAAGGAAATTCATTTCTAAGTTCACATTTTAGTGTTGTGAAATATTTATTTGACATTGATTCGTAAATAATAAATTTTAATCTCCAATATCGATAAATCTTTCGATTTAGCTGAGAGATTATCTTCATTTGTTATAAACGTTACTTATTTGTTATCTGCATGCATACGTGCACTTATCAGCCATAAAAAGGGAGCCATTTCGTTGGCATCAATACGTTATATGAAAAAAATGCGTTTGATAACTACATTTATCATCACAATATTGTATTCGATTTAAAGCAAATCTTAACTAAAACGAAAAACCGTTAAGCAATCATTTGACAAGCGCGTTTTGTATACATTTTTCCTACCAATTTATTACTCAACGTTGCCAGATTTAAATAACTACACCTGAAGCATTGAATCAGGGGAACTAATGAAATAAAATAACGAAAATAATTTTAAACAAGTAACCGAACACAAATATTTGTACCATTACTATTACATTATTCACAGTGTAAGTCTATGCTATAATTAGATTTATACTTAAAAAACAGTTTTTTGTTCAAATTAAGTCGCTGGGATAACCGAATTTTAATATACAATTTTGTTGAATGTACTATTTTTCTGCTATTTATACACTTTAATAATGACAATGCATTCACAATGTGTAAGACACGCATGTCATGTTCTCAAATTAAACTAATAACGACTTTAATTGGTATATTAATAAAACTAGTAAAATGTTTTTGATATATCAACAGCAGTTTGAATTTGAAGTGGGTTTGTGCGCTATAGCTAAATGCTTATATGCTGCCATTGCATGAGGACTTGTGAGAGATAGACTTACAAAGTCGCATGTGGTAAAGTTTACCAATGCTATATATGTACGATATACACATATATAAACGTGAAGAGACGCAACCAGGGGAATCTGATTACGTGAACTTCGGGGTGTCGGTTATTTCTAGTTCAGATGGATAAAATGATTAGCCAAAATGTTAGACAGTTTTAGATGAATGTGAAGCCTTTAAATGATTGAGTTGTTTAAAATATGACTGTGTCATGAAATTAAAATGCTACAAATTTC
>JAQFZH010001179.1:0-23432 GCA_034695485.1 Entomobrya nivalis
TCAGGGAATACAAAATATGATTGAAAGGAATTTCAAATATGACATTCATAATTGAAACAACTGAAGGGCAGCTATGACATCTAGAGACCGTTGAATTTCATTTCAACGGCATGGGCTCCTAGTTATAAAATAAACTAAAAACATTCTACTTTCATTCATTCCACACAAAGATGGCTTTATTTTTCAAAAAAGAAAGAAAAAATTCTACGCTGCGCTGCCTGAAGTTTGTAAGTGTGACAGTATAGTTCACTAAATATAAAAGTAGGGTGTACTTTCTTAATCAGGTTCGACGTTGTGTTTCACTGAAATAAAAATCATTTTTTGGCAATAACCTTGATATTTTCCTTGTGTCACTATCACACTAGCGAAACGTGACACAGGAATAATACTTCAAGCATATTCAAGTGTCACGTTTTGTTAGTGTTTCACATTACGGATACGCTGGCTTATAAACGCAGAATATTTTACGGAAGTTTACGTATATAGCATTTTGTTATTGCCTTTTTGTAACTTGACACTTGACGGAAAACAGAAGTATAGAGCTGAGCTGACACTTCCAAGACTTGTTCCTTTTAGTGATGTATTTCAGCAATGTTCAGAACGATGATGAACATGTTACTTTGCTAGTGATATTCATTAAGCTTTCAAATGTAGGACAGAATAGTTTTGTTGTGTTCTCGAGTCATCATATAAAATCGATATTATGACCTTAAGTTGACTTCAGTAGTATTATTACTCTATTTAAACTTTGAACTTACAAACGGAACGATGTTGAATATTAACTGACAAGCAGATTAAGGGAATGATTTTAAAGTGTCGAATAAGTCATAGTTTTTCTCTTTTTTGTGTTGGTTGTAACACGATGAGATTCAATCCCATTGGTGTAACGTATTGTATGCATTATGATTCGCTACTATTATTCTATAAAGTAGAGTCGAGGGTAATATGGAACTTATGTGTTTGGAAATGATATGTATATCTAACAATATAATCAAAGATCAAACAAAGCAGTAACATAAAATGTGTCTTAGTTAGAGTATATATTGAGTTTGAAGTCTAATAAATGGAATACCATTGTATTAATTGAAATTGAAAATTGAACTATTGGTTAAAATGAAAAACAATATTCATCAATTTGTTCCGGACCTAATGTCAAATACATACCATTCATCCTTCCAACTCTGACAATGACGTTTCACGAATTCCTTCGAAGTGAAAATACCTGTAAGGTGTATTTTCTTTGAAGTGCTAACAAAGTATATTTTGTTAAGTACTTTTTAATGAAAAATATTTTGTCTATACGGAGGTCTATAGAGTGCTAATGGGATTGATATACATATAAACGATTCACACATCAAGTTAAACTTTATGCAAAGGGTGTAAAAGAGGAAGTATCGTAATAAAATTAATTAGCGAATGAGCTTCTAAATGCATCTCCGACTACTAGCTAGTGGCTAGTACATATTGAATCATTGAAAAGTAGCTTTACCTTTATTGTGTACCCAAAATACCTATCTGTACGTGTTTCTCACGTTATACAATTTGTACATTTTAGCGTTTCGCGTTGCATTGATTGCACTGATAGCATTCGTAAAACCCTTACCATTGATTTACATGTTTCACGTGTTGTCGAATTAGACAAGTGGCACGTTGTTTCACAAATACAGATGAAAAAGTCAAATTTATATATTTAATACCTTGCATCAAAATGTCAGCTATGTATGTCTATATTTTGTGTATTGCGCAATCTAACCCATCAAAAAAACATCATGATTATGAAACGAACATTTTTTTTCGAGCTGAGGGCATCTTTCGTTAAAGCAATGCTGCTTTTGCGTCATTTGTATAATTTTACTTGACATTGACAATGATATATAAACAACTAAAAATGTCTAAAACATTCATGAGATCATGAACTAAAATATTTACTAAAATAAACAAACATCTTGCACGAATATATAAATATTCAGTGCATCAGTTGCTTCATACACATGCAAATGTAATGTAAATAAATATCTATTAATGTATGCATATATTCACACAAAAAGTCTAGAAACTTGCAAATTGGAAATCACGGAATCTTATTGTGTGTTGTTTTGATGCTCAAGCTTACACTGAAAACTTGCTTTCAGTTTTTTAAGTTAGATCATTCAGACAAGATAAGATAAATATCCCATTAAATTTGAAATAGTTGGTGAAAGTTCTAAGAGATTATAATAAAACATACTATTCAAAGTTTTTGGAGCAAGAGCAAACAACATTGAGTGAGCCATTAAATGAATAAAGTTCAAGTATATTATGTCTATCTACTATCTACATTACACACGTACGAACGTAAAAACGAAAGTAAAATGGGTCATAAAATCACATAAACAAAACAATATCTTGTAGTTTTAGGGAATCTGCGGAATTCATGTAAAACAAAAATGAAAAAGTCACAATTATGTGGTTTCATGCAATCTCAACTTTTCCTTCCTTCAACTTCAAACAATAAGATTTATGGACTAACAAGTGAAAAAATAAACGTGTTTTTATGACTGTACAAAATACTCCACAGAAAACAGAATGTTTTCCACAAGCACACCACAAAAACCATCAGATCCTAAACACAACATTGTAAAGTTTTCTACGAATTATTTTTGGTGTGCAGTGGCGAATTATTGGTACTCAGGAATTATTTTGGGAAAGGAGATATTGATCAAAGAAAGAGGAAATAAAACACTTATTCCTCCAACATACAGTTGTGTTATGCAGCACAACATCCAGCTTTTTTTTTCTGTGTGTGCTTATCAGGATTTTGTACCCCATGTTCCCCCAAACAAAGGTTTAGTTTTTCGTATAAGCAGACTAGCAGACATATGTAGATACCTGGAGGGATCTGGAATTTCCCATATTTTCTTGCTTCTTGTATTTCTTGTGATGCCACGTTATTACTCCTTTCATACTAACTACACCAACCACTGTGACAACATGAAATAGCGCTGTGTGAGTTATTATCGTTCTGTCTGATAGCTTGTTTGTCAGGGACTACCAACGGTGGTGAGGTTATTATTATTTTGCTGGTTGATGTACCCTATTGGGTTTTTTAAGTTGGGTGGTGGTGGTATTAAAGTAAAGCAGTAGCAGTGGCATGGCACTAGTTGCCTTTCCTTTGATAAGACTTTTTGGCTGTACATGAAAGTCTACATTCTTATAACTTTGTATTGTACAGATCGGACGCAAAAGGGTCATATTTATTTCCATCTTGCAAAAATACGTATGATGTAGTACCTTAAAGATAAATGTGAAATACAGTGGAAGTGGAGGATGAAATATTAGTCAGCTTTGAAACCTACTTAGAGAAAATCCCATAATTTTTCAGAGGTGTTCAGTTCTATGGTGCTTACACGCATGGAATAAAATATTGCATGTATTTAGGTAGCAAATTATAAGGTCCAGACATAAATCGCGGATCGTGAAACATTTTGGACTTCAAGTACAAGGACAAAAGTAGATGGGGAGACAGGTAGAAATTACGTGAAATGAAAAATGAGGAAAATTATATAGAATCAAATACGTGCATAATAAGGCAAGGTCAATAGTTTCGTGTTTCCGGATCAATCGATCATTTAATTTGGATTTTGACAATATTATATGTATTTGACGTATATGCTTCAAATATTTTATTCGTTTTTCTGGATCAATTGATCATTAAATTTTGACTCTGACATTATTTTATGTAATTGACTTTTTTTATTGAAGTGGAATAACAAAACATTATGTAGGTTACTAATAGACTAGACTAGATGTCAGACTGAAAGCATAGGAGAAAGTGATTTTAACAGATATAAGATTATTTTACAGCAACTAATTACATGTTTTGTCTTTTCCACCTTTCAGATGATTTCATTAGACAGTAATCAGAAATAATTGGCGTTTACAATCAGTTAGCATGTGCTATTCACGTGTTTGTAACTTTGCTAGTAGTTCTAGTAGGTGTTCTAGTAGTTTAAAAAATTCTAAATCCAAACAATGTGACAACATTGCATGCTACAAAATGTGCGATGAATTTTGAGTGGCGTAAATGACAAATCAATAATTGGCTAGTTCGTTAATTACATGGAAGAGTCAATATATAAAGAGAATGGGTTGAAGCGTAAAAGTTAGCATTTTAGTTACGCTTACATGTTTGCATACCTTTCACTAAATAGCATAAAATGCTAGCTGCATAGATTCTTATACTTAAAATTTATATCTAACAAAAATACGATAGCGGTATGTCTAGTATAGATATGTCTTGTATAACATTCCATCAGACCATTATTAATATTATATCAGTAACATTAGGCAATCATCTGTATCTGATTTAATGAGAGAGTTGATTGTCCAATGATCTTGTCAACAAAAAGGAAAACAACGCATTTTCAAATACAAAAACGCTTGTTCTTTGTAATTTAAATTGTTTTTTTTTATCGTACCGTAACTTATAAAAACATAGACTAAACAATTCAACTGCTGACAAAGTGTGTAAGTTGAAGAAATGTCGTTATTATTTTTGAGTTTGCAACAGTTGACTTAATTAGCAATGATATGGTTTACAATACTATGCTTTACGACATAATTTTGTGAACAGTTCAGGAAATAAACTTTTCCAACTAAAGTAAAGTAAAAGCTCAAAATGGTTTCGTTGCACATGCAAACGGTTATCTATCTCGTAAAAGGGTAAAATATATTATATGAACTCAAAATGCATGAAAAAGGAAATAAGGAGTCACAACAGTGCCAGGGACGGAATGATTTATGCAAAAAGTGAACCTGTCTGATTTCTATGTGAGCTACACAACTCATCTCTTATTTATCTGGTCTGGTCTAGAAATATTCCGGGAACTACACCCGTATAATATGTGTAGTTTCATTAGCTCAATGTACTTATTCATGAAAAACTTATCTTTTGTTAACTTAGCTGTTGTGAATGTTGAATAATATGCAAAATATATGGTGCTTTGTGGTTTAACCGAGTCTAGGTAATTATACTGTATACGTATGTATATAGCGTATAAAAAGTCCAAGGAATTCATATTAAAACATATACTTGGTTTTAAAAGTATTACTGTCAGGTCAGTAGTTTTTCATCAGTTTAAAATAAAACTTTAAATGTATTCATCAACATGAATTGTGTATCCATATCCATATCCATGTTTGTAATATACCATCAAAAGATCTGTTGGCTGAATGACTTATCTGACCGACCACCACATCCAATCCAACTGTTTTCTCCGACATCATTAAGATTAACATCATCATTATCATTATACATCATCATATCACGGGGAACTGTATATTCCTATCCCTATATTATGTGGCTGAGATAAAAATTCAAAGCGTGCGTGTATATTTTGTGGTGTGGGGGTGGCGGTGACCGTGCTTTGGTCTCTGAAATAAAACATAGGCACCGGCCATGCTTTCACATTACAACTGACTCTGTTTAAATCATCATATCATAATATTTAGCATTTTCACTGAATGTCTGTCGAGAACTCAACAAAAGACTGCATACATTCCATTGAATTCACGGCAGTTTTTCCGTAGTTTTGGTTAACTCCGAGTCAGTTTTTTTTGAGGTTTTCGTGGTGATGATGGTGGTGGTAAAGTGGTTGCAATCCTATCTACTTTTACTTTATTCATGACTTTTTTCTTATGGCTCACTCAGGCAAAATATTATGTGCATTTATGAAATAACGTATTATACAGTTTTGGTAAAAATGAAAGAGAAAACATTTTCGTTTAAAAATAGTACATGAGTGTTATTGAATCATTGAGTGTAAAAGCACGTCAAAATGCTTACTGTTGTAATGTAGCGCTCATATGAAAACACTCACACTCACCAGCAGCGTAATAGTATCTAGACTTCTAGAGATGCTTTGTCACTTGTGTACTTAGTTTCATCCTATTCAGTTTACGTTCAAAACTACCAAGATCCGAAACGGTTACAATGTTAGATATTATTATGTGCTTCAGTATTTAGAGTGCTTCTATATTTTGTATTCCGTATTCACAACTCATTGTAAAACATTAGTAATTATGATTCAAACATATTTTAAGAGACGAGTAATTATATTATATTAGTACGACTCAATTAAAAAAATATATTTGATAGAATTTTTCTGCATTTTAACTATAAATTTCATACAATTTTGAATGTGTTTCATTTAATGTTTTTTCGTTACGAATTTCAAAACGAAATGGAAAATCATGATCTGTGTAAAAGCTTTCCTTTTCACAAGTTCCACTTCCACACGTTTGCATTGCAACACTAAACAATCAGTAACAGTACCTATAAAACGTGTATTAATTTTGTATAGTGGCTCTTTTAAAGTCAGTAGCTTATACTCTTTCCTGAGACTTTTGTAAACTATTAGCATTTTAAGTGGCAGAGAAGGAGAAGTACATATAAGCAGCTTTTCTGCAGAATGAACACAAATACATGTACTTTATGTATGCTCAGAGAAAGCGAATATATATATTTTTGGTAGATTTACTCTTCCCAGTGACTGTTCGAATGAAGAATTAAACGAAAAAAGGAAATACTACGCCCTTGTGAATGTCATGAAGCCGCATGTGCTTTCATTTTTAGTTTGTCCGACTGAGGAGCCAAAAGAGAGTGGTCGCATTAATTTATACAACTTTTGGTTGTTGAAAATACGCTTAAATAAATATACATAAAACCCTAGTAAACAAGTTCGTGCTTGAGTGAAAATGGGTAGTCTGCAAAATTAAACGATGAAAATTTTCAGTTTCCTATGTTGAGATATGGGAAATAGATTTTATTACAAATTGACTCATAGTTAGAAAGCATTATAAGGGAATTACCAAAGAATTAAAGTAGCATAGATCGATTTACAGGGAGACTACCAATAAGTGGATGACTACTTGGTTTCATGTGTTTTGCAATGCCCTTTTACTCTGGGAAAGTTGTTTTTCTCTTGAGTTATACATATAACTAATCTTTAATTGCACTTCTGTCCACTTTTGAAGAGGGTGATAAAAACAATGGCTTAAAGGCTTGCATTTTACTTCGTACTGTGTCGTTTAAATTTGAAGATCGAATCAATTGAGTGACACATCAACGCTCAACAACAGGCGTAGTTTTAATTAGCATATTAAAATTTTAAGAGGTTGATGATGGTCAAATATGTACTGGTTAGCTGCTGATACTCTGGGAGACCCGATATTCCAGGCAGCAATAACTCTTTTTTGTGCTGTTAAATAAAAAGTAGTAGTTTAACACTGAAGGTTGCGTAATACGCTTTATCTTCATTTTCCCATTTGAATAAGTGTACGCTTTCACATTTCCGCCGATTAAGTCACTTTTGTTTAGGTAGAAGTGTAATAAGGATTATGAATGACGATGATATGGAAAACAGGATAAGGATAATAGTGAAATTAGAGTTCGCATTCATATTGGAGAGTGGTAAAGAAAGCTACGCAAACAGGGTCAAAAAGGAAAAAAAGTACTGACTTTGAGGATTTAAATGACATATTCTCAGTAGGTGGTACTTTCCAGTCAAAAGGAGCTTTATTTATTTGTTTGTGACCTGCTCTACGCATTAAAGCTTAAAGTGCAACTGGGAACGGGAGCACAGTAACTTCCAGCTTTTCGTGTGTTACTGTCGTTTTTCTTTTCACCTGACATTGTAACGGATAATAAGAGTATTATTAAAGCAAATGAAACCATTGGTTCAACATTTTTTTGGAAAACAAAGATAAGTACTACAAACTCAAGAATAGGCGTACAACAGTAGGTGTACCACGAAATATTGTTAGTATTTTTTTATTTTGACAGCTAAACGAAGTATACATATGTGTTGTATATATGTTGGAGGTTATATGTTTACCATTGCTTTTTCCTGGCTGAATTTATAAGAAAAACCTTAAAAACACAACTACTGGCTCAGTTCAAGTCAAGGCTGGTTAATAAATAGACATATTATTCGAGTGACAATTTGTTTCCTTTTTTGTTTTATGACACGTTTGACATTCACAGTGAAAAGCCCCTTTTTACATGGCTGTATTGTTTCATATCGGGATTTTTCTTACAAATTGTGGTGCGGTGAACACAAATTACAGGGTACTACGGGAAGAAGCGAAGTACATAGAAAGAAAATCTTGTGTCTTTGGAGTATACTTGTAGATGTGGATGACAAGTTGTCATAATTCATACCAAGTACGTATTATTTATGACGGAAGAAATTGTTTGCATGTTCACGGCGGGATTCTGGTAGAGTGAGTGCTGAAAATGTGAAAATATCGTGATACCGCATCCTATGTACGTCTTCCTTGGCATTCTGAATAATTTAGCATGAATGATTCAACAAGGACTTTCACTCTGATATATGCACATTTGCATGTGCTGCCAGTGCTAACCGAATGTTTAGGCGGTTTCTGTTCGGCAATGCGTTCATGCTAGAGCTATTGCTATATAATGATATTAAAACTGCTTGTTGTTCTCGCGTCCATTCCAATTCCACTGCATAACTCTCATGTTCACGTTCATTCATTTATACCATGACATCACGAAGATGGAATTCACAATTTTTGTCCGTTACATCGTTGCAATATGTATGGAGGCACTTGTTTTCCTTGTTTTCACATTCCCCTTATCATTTCGTTTAAAGGTCAGGTGGATGGTGCATTTGAACACTTGATGCAAGTGTGGCGAGAAAGGTAGTTTTGCTCTGCAGGTATTATTATTATGGTTATTGCTAGTTTTATGACATGATTTGCATGAGTTGACCTTAATTCCATACAAACTCTGTATGGAATGTTGAGAAGAAAATGAATAAAATACATTGGGATGGTACACTTCCCGAGAGCCTAGAAAATAAATGAACATCTCGGGAGTCCGTAGCGTTCTGTAGACCGATTTTTTGTATTATGTATGTTTGTGTCCCTAGCTTAAGTTCTAACCAAATAAATTCATGTGTAAGAGTCTCTTCTATCAAGTTCAGATGTAGTATGTATAAATACTTCATGTGTATTATAACCTGTTTTGGAATCCTAGTACCAATTAACATTCTTCAGACTCAGACACAATAACTATTTGTTTATTTACGTTTGTAATTGCAATGTCATTTGAGGGATCACAAGAAGTTCTATTTAATTTTAAATTGAAACTGATGTTTTCCAATTTAGAGAGCTTGACTGATAATAAGTATTTATATGCAATGACAGACGAATATTAGTGCATTTTCAACACTCATGTAGATTCAAGATTTTGAAGCAGTTTCTTTGGAACACACAAGTGCCAAAGTCTGAGTTGTAAACGAAATCCACATTTTCATGCACGAGCAAGTTGATTTGACAGCTTCCTGTAATTAATTGTAGTACCCCTGTCTACTTGATTAAATCATGTAGAATATTTCAAATACACCGTTCATGTGTGTGGAATTTATATTTGATGCTGAAGTAATAACTGGCAAACAACAATAATATTATTACAATTAGTTTCATTCCTATCAAACATAATTACTGTGGCATTCGAAAATAACTTTCTCCGACTTTCTCTAACGATCTACATATCTGCATATTAGCAACAGTTCATACTTCAATGAATGCAGCATCTTGAATGTGCCCTAAGTAAAGCAATTACATGCAAAGAATAAGAACTAGCTTTATTACTTTACTAATTTTGATGCAATATATATACATATACAGACAGACAAGCAACATCAATTTAGCAATAAAAGTAGTTGGCGCCACTTGATATGCAATTAAACGAAATAACTTAACTTTATTTGTTTGTTTTCTTTATTTCTTCCAGAAACACTGCCACACGGAGAGAATCAAGGTCAAGTGATAACATTCTCGACTCTCAACTCAACTGAAGTAGATCGGTTTTTCCAAACCTTTGCAACAGTTTTTACCGAATGTTAATGCTGTGCTACTGACACTATCGCAACTAACGAGACTTCACCATGGACTCGGTGCCTTTATTTGAAGCTTCAAATAAAGGCACCGAGTCCATGGTGAAGTCTCGTTAATCGCAACTTTCACTCTTTTACAAGCTCTCAGCAAATGTTGTTCAGCAAATGAAATTTCAAATGAAACTCCAGGGTATCTCTTGGGACAGATTTCTAAGAACAAAATAAGTAATAATATGACAGGGCTTCTCAATAATAAGCAAGAAGAACGTTTTCTATTAAGCTTTTGATACGGTCTTAAGGGCTTAGTTAACGAGATATTTTCTAACAGCCATTCCAATCTTAATATTTCTGTTTTTATTAATTCAGAATAGTTTAATGGAGTAAATTTTAGAATTTTGGTCACATGAATTGTGCTCGTAAATAGCTTTTTGTGTGAGTTTCAATCTTTACTTTGAACACATAAATAAAGAGATAATTAAAAAGTTGTTTTTAGAAAAGTTACTCTATTAATTTTGTATTTAATAATTTTATGTGTTCTAAAATTTCAGTGTAGTTCTTAATACATCCAGTATCTTCAACTAGTAATTTATCGAATCAAATTGAAGTGTTTCGAGCAAACTTTGCTAGGCTTTGAGAAGTGAAAATTTCAAATATTATTCTAATATTGCAACTTTACATTTATTTGTATGAAGTCAAAATTTAACAAGTCATTGCAAATTGAAAAGGAAGAACTTTGTACACATTCGTGAAAGAGCGTCTTATATTTCAAAGTGCAAGAAGACTTATACGTACACATTCTGACCAAAAAATAAAAATAAACTCAAAGGACTGTTGAATAGAGTAAAATAAAAGCAGTGATTATTGCATATAAAGTTATCCAAGAAAGGCTTTTGCTTCATGATGAACTGTATTCATAGCAAGTTTCACAATACCCTTAATGAATAAGTGGCTAAACCCATTTTCATCATTTACTGTCCGAGTGACCAAGAATACAGATAAAACACTTTTTGAACTTAGTAAATGCCAACTGATTTCAACAGAACTATCCAAAACTTCTTACCGTTGGAACAAACCTTGCGAAAATTAGTCTTGGTGATCATGGTGGTTACCCAACGTCAACGACGGCAATGGACATAACTTCCGCTTACGGTAAACACCAACAAAACGGTTGATACAATGCGAGCAATTTACTAAATTCTCTTCTCTAAAGTCATGGCCAACCAACACAACAGCCAATAATGATGCCAACTACAACAGTGGTCGTATAAGTGGTAATGGGAATGCTTGCATTTTTTCCTAAAAAATAAATACCAGTACTAGTGGATGCTGGAACTATTAGTGGTAACGGTAATAGCAGCATTATTTTAAGTAACTCATCTGCTGCTACTGTTGCTGCTTCAGCAATCGGTAGCAGCATTGTATGGTTTTGTTGGTGCAGACAGTGCGGGTGAAAGTAGTGTGATATAAGTATAGTAATGCTAGTGCGTTTTCTCCTTCGCTGTTGAATAATCCTCTCTGTCGATTTGTTGTAACTTCCGGTGGTGATGAAAGCACGGAACACAAATTTTCAAGGATGGCTGCAACTCTAATTTCCTCTAGTAATACTGCTGCCATCAGTAGTATTACCAGTACCAGCACTACTTCTGGTAGTACACCAACTGTTTCCTCTGCCTATCCAACAACAACATTCTCCTCCACTTTCCCACCACCATCATCTCTTTCTTCAGGAACTGTAGAGCACTTTACTTCCAGTTATAATACTTCTAGAGATGCTTCTACGGCAGATGCTCCCTTCTCAAGTACATTAAGGTACATGGATAGATGGATTAAAATGAGTAACTCGACTGCTCCTGCATTTGCATCCACCACGACTTCTGCTTCGACGTTTTCTACGTCAAGATTTGCTGAGCTTTCTTCGCGTCTTCCCGGTATGATGTCTTTGGTTGACCCGCAAGGAATTAAAGGACCGTATTCATTATCCTCAGCCTCAGCAACATCAGTGCTTGGTAGAGGATCTTCGATGGCATCATCATCAGCCTTGTCATCATCATCCAGTGGAACTGATTCAATAATGGTTGCAGATGAATCACAACGAGTCCTCACTACAGATATTTATAATGACTTTAACAGTTCCTTCGTCTTCTTTAATAACCAGTCAGACTTGAATGACACTGAAACAGATTTTGGTGACATTGGTCCTGGGAATTATAATTATTTTGCTTTGCTCCTCATTGTCTTTCCCTTGGTCGCCATGTTTGGCAATGTTCTCGTCATTTTGAGCGTGAAAAGGGAAAGGACACTATGGAATGTGACAAATTACTTTATCGTCAGTCTTGCTGTTGCTGACTTACTTGTTGCAGCTGTTGTGATGCCATTTGCTGTCTACTTTCTGGTAAGATAAAGACTACTTGAATAAAAACTTTTCTCGTTGTAAAAATGCAGTCGTTATTTTAAGCAACTGCTGCTGCTACGCTAGACTTAGTAAAACAATGCTTTTTGCGTTTTACACCACTATTTCATAAAACATGACCCGTTGTTTCAACGGAAAAGTGTTTTTTTTGCAAACTTCGTTGTTGGCAATTTTCTCATCTCATTATGTAATAAAAAACATTAAGTAAATATAACATTGTTGATACTATCTATTCTGCTAAGAACAACAGTGATCATTATCTTTGCATAGTGTACTAATTACCTATTACACCAGCTACATTAATTTTTAAAAACATTTCCCCAAACTTTACGAATTTTAAAAATTGTCTTCTATGAACAAATAACCCGAAAAAATAACTTTTTACACAAGCAAGAAAAATATAACATTTTGCGATGCATGTTGAAGTTACAGCACCATTTCATTTCCCAGCGGAGAGGACGGAGGACACAGCGAAACTGACAATTTCATTTCCTCTTGTCTTTACTGTTGTGGGTCTTGAAATCCTTGACATCTTTACCTAAGCTAACCGAAAACCGGTTTCATACACATGGGTTGAATAGATGGCAATGACACCCACTTACCAACCATACGTACATCGTTTACATATAAACTGCAGTGTTATGGCGGCATACGATCTTGGGGTCTGTATTCCCCACAAAATGACACTTGGAAAGTCATAAAAAAAGTTTTCCCGTTTCTTGACTTCAGCTTTTCCCATTCTACTTCATGTCTGCCGATTTGGCTGTCACTGCCAGTGTATGTCCCACGGATAAGTCACATTCGCAAGGATTTGTACGAGATACACAAGATAATACATCTACTGTTCTCGTAAAATTGGAGCACTCACGTCCTTGGAATATATACATAGGTACATACATAGCTCATAAGCCTATACAACCGCCACTTGCATTTACATCATGTAAATTGCAAATAAAACGATGCGCCCACCACCGCCCATCTTTCCATTTATGAATTGCTTTCGTGTCTCTTCATCGCGTAGACATTTTTTAATTTAGAAATTGTATGCAAATTGCAATTTCTTTACTGTCGATTTGCACCAAATCAATTTATTTCCCTGGACATACATTAGACCTAACACGGTGGTTTCACAGTGGGCATGGGCTTAGAATTCTGGGGTAGTGGGCAACCAAAACCACTAAACATTTCAGTTTATGGTCTACAGTCTACAGCAGTGGTTACATTAAATTATGTGTATTTTGTCATATCCGCGTGTCCAAACAGTAACCAACCAGTAGCCAAGCCACAAACTTGAAATTCCAGATGATAAAAGCTGTGAACACTTTTCCCAATTTTTTTCGTACACACTACTCGGGTGACAGCAACATGATACATTGTCGTTGCCACAAAATCCATGGTAGAAAAAAGTTTCTGTGACATGTGTCTTCAATAAGTAAATTTATGTTTGGATAATATATAGCCACGTGTATACTTTTTTTTCGATATATACTCACCTTCGCTTTCCTTTCGTACTACACATATTGGAAAGTTGAGTATGTAGGCTGATTTTTTATCCAGGACCAAGACGTCTGCTTATATGGTTAACTTATTTGCAAACATAACTAGGTTAGGTTCCTAAAAGATGACTGCTGCGGTACGGTATATGTAAGAAAGTTGTTTTATCTTGCGGTGTCAACACACAAGCATAATAGGCATGTGCATACTCTGTACAGACTCAGCCCATAATATTACAAATATATATCTATATCTTCTAGATCATCTGTAGTAAAGTATACTTAACTGTCATTTACTGTAATCTCTAATATTCATTGGCATTCTTTCCCTACTCTCTCTGAATACAACGCTGTCTAAAAAACACAACTAAATTTCAGACCACGCTTGCCCCGGTTCTGGTACTTTCACCCAAAAAAACGTAAAGGTAAAAAAAATTCTTACGCTCTTTGGCTTGGTTGGATGGTGGTGATAGAGTACGCATACACATTACACTTTACAAGCAGGCTCAATAATAGAAGAAGTCTCATTGCCACCGCACATGCCATTACCCAACAATAGCGTTGTCAGTCGCCTGCCAACAAGTTGACAAATGACATATGGTTACGAGCTGCGACGACTTTTTACTAGATCATGAGACAGTGGCTCTGAGAGAAGAAAAAAAAAAGAAAATAAGGAAAGTAAGCTAAGCTCATGCGTACATTGTGCATGTGTTATATAACAATCTATGGTCATTCCTGGTGATACGCTAGATTCCTTTTGTTATATGCCGAGTTACGCGACGAAGAGGTAGCCTCATCCTCAAAGGAAAACAAAATTCGTTGCTGATATAATCTTTCAAGGCACGAACTTTTTTTTCATAAAAAATATCCACACTCGCCATTTTATATTGACCATGCGTTTTTAAGAAAGAAAACGAAAATCCATGTTAGCTGGTGATTGTTGTGATCAAGTGGTACTTTCTTGGTGGCAGGTTTTTTTGGACCAATATCCAATATAATGGGACATGGTACAAGTTTTTGTGAACAGTGTAATGTAATAATTTAATACATGTTGGAGGCAGATATTTGAAAAAAAATCATACATGTATGGACAAACGATGACCTAAATATTTGAAATATGTAATATGTGCACTTTATATGTAAAGGTACTACAGTATTTATCCATTTAGATTCGACGTAGAGTTTATAACTTTTTTAAACTTCTTTACTTGGACGGTGGTCTTTGTTGGAGTGGAAGAGCGCTGCTTTCATAATAAAATGATATAGAGCCATAGGCAAGCCAAAAAATAGGGAGCCAAAAGCCTAAACATTTCGTGTAATATTTTGTGTACGTACATAGTATAGTATATAGCTTGGAGAAAATATGCCTACAAGTATCTACATGCATTTTTCACAAAAGGAAATAACCTTGTTCTGTTGAAGAAGATTGTGAGAGTTGAAGGGAACTCTTAGGAAATGATTGAAAAAGTTTTTTAACCTTCTTGTGAAAAAAGAAAATGCTTGTTTGACAGCAACTCTACGGCACTTGTTACGAAAAAAATCTTTTCATTTCGTAACTCAGATAGTTTGCATACATCGGATATAGTAGGATGGTACATTGGGAAATTCATAGTTGCTTAAATAGCAATATAATTGCATTGTGTGGCGAATTCTTGTAAAAGGGTTTATCTTAAGCTTGCTCGATTTAACGCGTCACGTATCTCAAACTTTATTGAGCAATCTTAAAGTGTTCATTTTGAATTTTTTATGGATACTTCAGTAGCGATGAAGCAGTTCAGAGTAATCATACATAAGAACCGTTTATGGTTTTAAAGTAGGTCATCATCAAGTAGTGTGTATTTTATGAAGTGTTTGTCTCATTTAGATGATTTCATGTTATGAAAGAACGAGTATATAGAATCTGGACCTCGGGTAACTTTATCAGGAAAGTGAAAGGTTTATTTTGATTGTACCAGAAGAACCCGTCGTCGAGTATACCAATTTTGCATAGTACCACAAATGTTTACTGTACTTAACCAACGATAACTTGATTGCAGTACTCTACAGACTGGAATCGTTGGAAAATCTTCATTTCAAGTTGTTTTTGAAAACAACTCTACGCAACGCGTCATACATAGGTATATTATTTATGTATGTATGTATGTGTCACAAGAAATTACACGCATCACTCGAATGCTAAAAGGTATTCGTTTGAATGATATGAATATATGTATGACGCAAATAAACATAAACATGTCTTTTAACAAATTAATGAGAAAAATGAAATCAGAGTGTGTGGAATACTCTGAGTGGAAATGAGGTAGTACTACAGGAGAAGGAGAAAATAAGCAGGTTAGAAGTTCAACGTATGTAATTTTGGCCCTTTCTACTCTACTACGTTTTTTTTGCCATCAGACGTCATAGTGGTAGTGGCATAGTGTACGGTTGTCAAAAGATGCTTGAGTTAAAGTAAATAATAATTTGTCTTTTTCACTCAGCTCAAGCAGGTTGTACTGCACATATGGCATCTATGTACATTAACACTTCATGTACTTTCACCAACACTATATGAAAATGACTAGAGCAACAAGGCTGTATCGTATATCATCTTCAGGTCAAAATTATAGCATATTATAGGCTGGAATTATAGTTATAATTATTACAGCTACCCTACAACCATTTCTTGGGCCTACTCCAGCAAACTTTTACTTCTACTGTTTTAGCTCAGTTACATGTTTACAGAAAAAAATAGAGCATTCGTAGTTTATTTGGCGATGAAACAGCAGAGCGGCCAAGGAAAGAAGCCAGAAGCAAGAGAAAGCATACATACTTTGCTAATATCACACTTCATTTTGCTTCCTTCTCTCGCTCTCCAGAGAACAAAGTTTTCCTTCAGTAAACTTTCTCTTTTTCAAACATACCACGAAAAACCATGATACACACACACTACAAAACATGCCAAAGTAGTAGTGCAGCTAGCGATCCTCATGTAATACCATGTCAGTCGATGAGCTCAGATCTATATATTATTAATAATATAATGAAAATTAAATGATGGAGACGACAAGCTATGCTTAACTTGAATTGAAACCTTGAGACTTCGTATGTGGTATATGAGCATATATCATTCTTGGTGATGATCATGATAACGAATTTCATATGTTATATACTCCATTATACGTTCAATGTTGGAGAACGTTGAGTTTTTGGTGTAAAACACTATCATGCCATGGCTTTCCAATTTCACCATGTAGCTCCTCCGTCATTCATTCTGGCAGTATAAAACTGTCGCCTAATGTAATTTTCTCATTTTGAATATGTTGCCCTGTTTGGAGTCTAGATAAATTATACAAAACACACAAATTTGCTGTTAAGATGTGAAGTGACTACAGCCGAACCTTGGATGATGCAATCAGAGCGATGAGGCTTCTATTTTGAAAACCTTTCATTGATTTACTATTCACCGTATGAGCATAATAAATACACACACGCAAGGCACAGATCAAATGAGTTGTAGTAGTGCATATAGTGCATAGTAGATCAAGTGAACCCTAATTTTCAATATAGTAGATATTTTAGAGCGATGTATTTATACATGCTGATCTACATTCTATAGATGGTCTTGTATGAATGTTGAACATGTACACCAGGAAGAGCACGAGCTCATGCTTCAGTGCATCAGGTTCAGGTAGCGATGTCTGTTATAAAAGCGATTTCATTACTCTAATGGACTTGCGGAATTTTAGATGTTCTATTACTACCTCACAAATGTTCCGTCTGACAAAATGACACAAGCCAAAATATTTGGCGTGTGGTGTGTAAAGAAAGGTGAACAGTTGACTGCACAAAGGACCTTTTTACACTAAAAACCGTTTGTACTATTGCACAGTTCAACTATTGGTTATACACCTATATTACTGGTTACTAATTGAAATAAACCTTTTTGTGGTATACTTTTCTCTGGATTGACCACTGCACTGTCGACAAAAAAGGTACGGGAAATTCATTTTTAGTTTGGAGATAATGAGTGAGTACCTGATAATATTCCTATTTTCAGCAGTAATGTTCATAATGTAACTAGTGCAATGTGTGACGTGTACCTTATCTCTGCTTGGATGATTTTGTTACAGCAGAAAAATACATATTATCGTACAAAGGTGATCTACCCAAGTTACACTGAGTCAAATATTTGTACTAAAAGCACAATTCATTAGATATTGCGTATTATTTTAATGCGATTGAATACTGAAATTTCAGTGTAAAGTGAGTTTAATTGAATTTTAAATGAATAAAACTTTATAGATTTTTCCTATAAGTCGTTCCTCCGTAATTAATGCCTTTTTAATTAAGATTTTCATGACTCGCGGGAGAAGTGCAAGTAATTAATTAAGCATTGAACTATTCCCATGAAAATTGCGCACCATGTCATGCCGCTTCACCAACATATTACCTTTTCATGGCACACGCTTCACTAACTGAGTGAGTGAATAAATCAACATGGGATTTGTTCATCATGAACTTACTTGATATTATAGTTCGATCGTTCACCATTGGTTTGGCTGTGGGTACTTGAAAATGGTTTTTCTTCGTTATCTTCTTCCTAGACAATGGTTATTGAAAGTGGAGCTAATGATGCTAAGAATGAAGCAACAAAATGTGCCATCACTATCACAAATGGTACTCATAGTGTCAGGAGGTTTCCCTTCTCTATGTCCTAGCTGGGTTGGGTGGTATGTTACAAGAACATGTGCCAGTTGGATGGAATGGAACCTGATGATTTTTTATGTTATATGGGCTATTTCAAACGTGGGAATGGTTTGGCCGTTAGATGAAATGCCAAAAAATTTATCTATAAGGTATGTAATACGTATGGATAAAAAAGAACGGTACATTTTTCAATATACCTACTACACTCTTCGCATTTCTCTCTTGCCCCTCTCCACACAAGGCCAAATCCAACTTTTTTCCTGAGCCGAGGCCGGGAGCTCAATAATACGCTGTTCACCAGAGACACCAGAACTGAAGAGATGTGTGCAAAAATTTCCTTTGAGAGATGATTCGAGGATTTTTGTTTTCCCAACTAATGGACTCCACTAACCTTCGTTCCTTCTTTGCTCATTCATTTTTCTCTCTGCTTCTGCTTGTATTGCACCCACTCATTCATTCACACAGTCAATAAGATGGTCTAAAAGTAAGGTGATGGTGTTATGGTATATGTAGTTACTAATGATAATGGAGAAATGTACTGAAACTTATTTGGTAAAATGTACTTAAACTTATCATCTACAAACACAGGAAAGTGGTGTTTTGTACACTTTGCTGAGATGTGGGAGTTTATATGGATTTTATTTTATCTTTATGCCAAAAGTAAGTACGTTATGGCTAAAGCGTTCCCAACAAAACTAGAAACTGGCATGGTATCATCTCTCGCATTGTATTTATGTCAAGCATGGCCAATATCGCCATACATGACCAGACCCGAGTCGAGTGAAATCCACTTTTTCTTTCTACTTATTATGGAGTCTCAGCCATTTTGTGGAGCGTGAATAATGGATACTAAATAAGAAAATGTTGCCCGTTTCTAATGTATGGATTAAAAGTTTGTGTTGAGTGTGGTTGTACTATGATACATAAAGAATCAGGTGGGCGGGGAGAAGAGCGCAGTTAGAAAAAATAGAAATGCAGTTTCGTTGCGATTTATTGAGGTAGGTTTTTTTCTTTTCCCCTCATTTCACTACACGTCATAAATCATATATTATCGCTGTTTTATGTGACTGTTTTTTCGTTTCTCTTTGAATAAATATTTCACTTTGCTGGTGAATAAAGCGTGCATACACCCACTTCTTGAGGATATGGGCTCACACTCATTCACGGTCATCTAGATTATCTTTCAAATGCCTTTTAACGATGATATTCTACTCATATTCTATAAAAGCAGCATTAGTATTATTACTATTCTACTTGTAAACAATATTTTACATTCTAATAGTACATTACAGCATGTTAAATAATCAATATTATTCCTTTGTTAGCTTTCAGCTCAATTGTCAAGCTACCATTGACTTTTGAAGTGAGTGTCTCGCCTGTTGATCTGATCAAAACCAGCTCAGTTTAATATGCCTACTTGCTCACATGATATGTAGTCGATGAAATAAGCCTTCGTACAATAATAGCATCCACGTTTAATCTAATTCTAACCAAAGCTGTTTAAATTTAATTGATATTAAGTTGTAGGTAACGTGAATCATGACAATGATCATTTGTGTCATTTCTTCCACTGTGCTAATATTTCAAGGACGATTATAGCTTTGTAGTAAAAAACCAGGGACATTTAGGGACTGTATTTCAAATAAAAGATCAAAATATTTGACTGACTTAGTCAACATCAACATCTTCCTGCTACCACCTACGCATTTAGACAGAATATACTAATATTGAAATGGAAAGAAAGAGAAAAATAATTTTTAATGCAAGAATGGT
This sequence comes from Entomobrya nivalis, assembly GCA_034695485.1. Lineage (NCBI taxonomy): Eukaryota > Metazoa > Arthropoda > Collembola > Entomobryomorpha > Entomobryidae > Entomobrya > Entomobrya nivalis. The sequence continues at coordinate 20,265 of JAQFZH010001179.1, forward strand.
TTTTCCATAATGCGTTGCTATATGCTCTACTTTACTTTGTAGACTCAGAAACTTTTTTCTATGATGTTGAAAAACTGTATGAAACATATTTTATGACAATGTATTCTAGTTTCTATGATCTCGACTCCATCCATATTGTATAATATCAGATATCGAGACATCATCACAAATCACTCAGATCACATTTTGTGAGGTTCATGTTTACTACCAGCCGTGGAAAATAAATGAGAGACATATCATTACTATCATCATCATCATAATCATGAAGAAACTCAGAAAGGGAGTTTTCCTGGGAAAATCAGTGATTGATAAAAAAGCGAATTTCACATAACATTTATAACCCGAGTCACCTCCATTCCATTTCCCCCTTTTTCATCTTCTTTTCCCTTAATACTTTCTCTTTTGTTAACTTTATATTACACATTTTGCAAAAACCCAAAAAAGTGTATTCCCCTTTTCTTCCTGCAAATGTCAAAGACAACTGTCGTCGCTGAAAAAAGCTATCGTTTTACCATAATTTTCTATACACTGCCCTTATAGGTATACCACACGCATAGTGTAGAGCACATTTAGAATACCATCAAAAATTTTGCTGGAAAAAGTTATACATACAATCATATCTACTATACTTATTGTTGTAGTATGGTTACTACTTTGGTAAAAGTGAAAAAAGCAATAAAGGAGAAAACGAAGCGAAGAAGAAGGGTAGAGAGTCGTTTATAATACCTTTCATCTGGGTCACCTCTCTTTGACAAATGCATCATTCTTTCTGCTCTTTTACCTTTCTCTACTTTCACTTGTACACATCCCAATGCTTTTGCTATTGATATGCATGACCCTGAGTATTATATCATCATATATTGTAAAACCATAACTTTTTTATGAATGTATAATGTATGCATGTATGTATGTACATTCAAGCGATTTCCTCTTCTTATTCACTCCACTACTTGTGGTGTTACCCTCTGACTTGAGTTTTAGTGGAGTTGTGTGAGTGTGTGTGCAACGAGTAGGTAGATATTTTGGTATTCTTTCCTTGCGTTCACTTGTTAGAACGAAGAATGAGCATAATATAATAATAATATGTCATGTGATGATGCACACACACTACACACATATAGTACCCATTCTACCAACAAATGCCATTTTCTTCCGCCAACTCATCGTTTTTTTGCTCTCCATTTTCTCCGTGACATTGTAATTTATTGATATCGTTGGCTTTTGGGTTAAAGACATAGTAAGTATGGTATACAAGAATGTAGACGATAGATACACAAGAAAATATACTTCATCGCACTACTCATAATGCAATAATATAACGTAATGATTTTTCACTAATATTTCATTCTTTGTTCGTGATGATCAAGATGACGATGGTGGTGATGATTTTGATGACTACTATATGCGATCGTGATGCATGCTCTTATACGGACTACTTGTCACGTGCTAGTGTAAGTGGTACGAAGGAAAAAAATGGGGTTCTTCTTGTGCTGGAAAACAATGAAAATAGTGAAAGAGAAAGCAATGGCACATGAAAACGGCATGTAACAACGAAGCGATTTTCACTGCTGCTGTTAGTAATGTTCATTGCTTGTGTGTGGTGGGGGAAGCATAAAGAGACGATGACAAAGAATTTCTTTAGTTCCTTTCATTTTACTAGTGTAGTGTATAGCCAAAGTGAAACTCTTTCATCTTTCTCCGACCGGTTCTTTCTACAGGGGAGGGAGGAATGCATATAATGAAGTTCAAAGAAGTAGGATGAAATGTCATGTAAATGATCGTGCTCTGGTGGCACTGGTGTTTAAAATTAATGTGTTTTAGCTTCTAGTTTGTAGAATTTTAGAAAGATTGGAAAGCAGTGGGACTCAAGTCTTCTTATAACGATATTATATATGCATGTATGTATGCAGCTACACAATTTCATTTATAAATTTTCGAATCCATTCCATTCATTCCGCTAATAAGCAAGGCAGAATCTGTTTTTCTATTGACAGAGAAAGTTCAATCACGCTTGTCACTCTTCATTTCCCAATCTGGCTTAACTGACTGACACACGATTACGAACGAGATTTCTGCATCATTAACATATATATATTTCACGTTGGCAGAGATATTTTATCCTTTACAAGTAAAGTCCATTTACTAATTATTGATTTGTAATGTCTTTTTGATAGTAAATAAATGGAGGACATAGATCAGTAGGTGTTTTAAGATAAATTAAATCAGTGTACAGAAATATGGTGTTATATGAACATACCATTAGCCGTCGGCTCTAACCCTTGTGAAAGAACCATTAAACACATATATTTGTATATTCCCATGAAAGTCAACTTAAAAAGTAATTTATCATTAGGATGATAAAGATGCATACATAAAAGATGCATGTGCATGGTTGAAACAGGTGTTGTTGATATGTAAAGAATTTCTTCATTCATATTCAGTATGATTTCTGAAACTTGAGCTAATGATACGATTCTACCTGTCATTCAATAGGAATGCTAAATCATCAAAAGACTTTGTCTATGATAAAGTGTAAGAAGTACTTTTGACTTGCACGCTACATTATACAAGAACAACTAAGCATACTTTCAAGCTCAGGCTTAATGCTCTTTGACAAATTACAACGGAAATTAAATTTTACTGACACCCCTGTTCTCGTCACGGAAAAAGTGGGCTGCAGGTACATTTACACTACTGATTTTGCATAATGTACAACGTTGCATCGTGCTTGTGTAACAAAATAACTGCTCCAAGACAATTTGGATTTCCTTATTTATAGCATCATGATGGTAGTCAAAGGCTGAGTAATTTAATGTACCTGCATTACATCGTTTTAAGCTGCATTGCCTTCAGGTGAGGAAGTGAAAATACTTACTTCTGCACTAAGAGTACTATTTAATAAGGTAGAAATGAAATACATTAATGAATTTGTAATGTACCCGTGTTTGAAGTAATGTTTTTGACTTGCAAAATATGCAAGACAAGGATTAGTTTTAAGGATTGTATTTAGAAGTAGCCGAGCCCAAGCAAATGAATCAACTCGGGTTGTGATGCTCATGAGTCCCAACGAACTCATGACCACACCACTGATGACATCTAAAAATGGGGAATGATGAGAAGCAGCCAAGTATTCAAACTGGAGGCTTCACTTCATGGTCAGCTTCAACA
>JAQFZH010001180.1:0-23431 GCA_034695485.1 Entomobrya nivalis
AACAACAATGTTAATCATTATCATGTATCGAATCGTTTCAGCTCCGTCGTTATGATCGCTATTACAGCGGGTTTATTCTAAGAGATATTCTAAATGTTTATTTATCTAATATTTTAAAGATTGACATGATTTTCCAATCCACTTTCTTGGGCATAATGCCAGAATCAACATGGTATATGAAGTATACTGTATATGCAGAAATAAGTTGAGAGAGAACTGCATGGATTCTATGTCTAAATAGTTAAAGTACAGGACAGCTCGGAGAGCAAGTCGAGTCTGAAGGTTACCAGAGAGGATGGTCTAAGTATAAGCCGAGACCAGCTTACAGATAATAGGTTAGCCAGACACTTGGCTACACTGGCACACACGTGTACTAATATGAGTATGATGATATGCATAATTTACTACATTTATATATTCCACAGTAGACAAGAAGTATATGTAATAAAAGAAAAATAAATTTTGTTCAAAAATAAAATTACACGTTCTCATTAGAGGGTCTAACAAAACATTGTAATTTGACTGGTAAATACCGTGTTTTCATGGAGTGAAATGTCAAGAAAGTAATGATAGCATTTCGTACAGAACCTTAAAGCAGAATACATTGGGGTTTTCATGTAAATCCGGCCAAATTCAAATCATCATATCTACACAGGATGTTGATAAATAGACAGGAAATCGATATGCAAAGATAGGCAAGAGTCTAACTTAAAAATATGCCCAAGCATTGCGCTTTAGCTGCTTGGGCATATTTTTGAAACCTTTTTAGGAAAACGGCCTCAGAGATTCTATGAAAAGGAAATACGTGACCTAGTGCCCCGGTGGGAAAAATGTGTTAAGTGTAACGGTAAAAATGTTGACAAGTAGAAGTTGTTTTGTGCATTAGTTTAAAAGTTATGAGTGATTTGATTAAGTTTGGCCGGAGTTAGGTGAAAACCCCTATGTATATCTTCGTGTGTGCACACACATGTGTATAAATATTATAAATGTTTGTAGATTTTGTGTGCAAATTTACTAAAGCACTTTAGTTTTTAGATAGAATTGCTTTTAGAATGCTTATTCATGTTCAATAAATCAAAAGCATATTAACATTGCATACCCAGATTCCACTATAAGGTCAAAGACTGGTATAAGAAATTTTCTCAGAACTCAAATTCACGTTTCAGTATTAAAATGGGCACAGTTTTTCTTGTCTTGGTAGCTTAGCATAGCTTTAAAAGGAAAATACGTTATGTTGTTGCGGAAAATATGAATGAAGGCGAAATTTGCTAGAACGGAGTAAAGCAAAGACATTTCCAAACCCCCAAAACGTTCTGCTACCTTATTAAAAAATAATTCGTTTGATTTGTGTAGAAAGCCTTTAACTTGTACACGAGGTTTTGTAGATGAGGTTGGAAGAAAAAAGTAAGTATAATGTTCTCCCATGTAATATTTTGAAGTGAAATAAAAACTATTGCAAGGACGAAGATCAAGTGTGGGTTCTCGTGTGATGGATTATTTGCTGTGAATCTGATTGAACAGTTTGTCAGTTGTCAAAATTTATTAGAGACTAAGGTATTTAGGTTTGACTTGGGGTGTCATTTGTATCAGTAGGCTTATAGCTCCAGGCCTGTTTAATTAAATCACACCAAAGAAATTAGATACTTTCTGTCACCCAAGCAGGATCTGCTGTTCACCATTTCAAAGCGGATTTCTCTTAGAAGCTCTCTCACATTTCAAGGGCATCATCACAGAACACATTATGCAAAAGGGGAATGAGAACTTTGTGAAATTGTGGTAGAACAAAGTGTCAGTAATTCATAAAATCATCTCTTCACAGTTCACTAAAATGAAGCATTTACATGACGCCTCATTTGAAAAATAAAAACAGGCGTGTAGGGTATTGGAATGAAAAGCAACCCTGATTGTAATCGGATATGTGGTTTGACCATAACTATGCATGCAGAGTTACATGAACTAAATGTAATTTCCAGAATTAAAGATCATTCTTTTCAAAATGCACCTACAACGATTTAATGAACAGTAGATTGATTCGTGGTCTCTGGGTTTCATAGTAATCAACTTGTGGCTTAAAAGGGAAATGCGTGGGACCTGCAACAGACGTTTGGTTTTTAAACATTTATTTGAAAAAACCATGCATCGTCGCTACGAAAACCCTACAGCTAAACTAGGCTTAATAATTTATTTCATTCATATTTCAGCAGCGATGCACGTGTAACTTTTGAAATTCGTTCGTTGTTGGATCATGTCACATTTCACATCATGTTGGATTTGTGTGTGTGTGTCATCCATTTGCGTTGTAATCTGAAACCTAACCCAGCGAGGGAAACTACACAGTTCTATTCTTTCATGTGGACATTTAAATTAGATTATATAGCAATTTAAATTCGTCTTACATCGTTTTCATTATAACTTTTACGTTGGCGTGTGTAAGTAACTTTTCTACACATGATCATGTAATACACAACCTAAAATCCCTCACTCAGTCTATTTTAATACAAAGTGTTGACGACTAAAAACGTGACACGACTTTCTCTTATGAAAACACTTCCAGCCGAAGTAAATCTGGTTTTAATTTGTTTCACTAATTTTCGCCCGTTTAATGTTTCATTATAAGTCATTCATTCAGCATATTCCCGATAAAACATATACATTATATATTAACGTTCAAATTTATGTACCTAGTTATAGACCTTGAAGTTAACGATGCCTGGAACATTGACAGCAAGACTTTGAAAAACTGTTATTTTCATCCATGTAATCTGTCAACTGAAATGTGCAAGCCATAACTTTTAAGTGGCCAAATTATATAAATTATTGCTGAACTTAGAATTATGTTTGCATCATTTAAAGTGATATAGAAAACAAGTATAATTGTTTTAGACTATTTGGATTCTCGTAGTCTGGCGCTCTTTAAACAAGCAAGTTAACACGTTCTTATAACACGTGACGATTTTTTTTATCCCTCTTACTCATTGTAAACCAGCATAACTCCGGCAGTCAAGCCTTTTTGTTTCATCTTTGAAATAGTGACTCTAAAGTAAAAGTAAAGTTCATGAAAACTACAAAGTACTATTCAAATATCATGTAAAGTTTCAAATTCATGGACAGCTCCAGTAAAGCTTTTGTGATATGGCTTGTCTCAGTTGTTTTGTGAAAGCTCAGATTTTTCTGTTACAAGCAACAAAGTTATCATGAATCGTGATCATTTTCATTCAGTCATTTTATCCACATGTCCCCTAGAAAAAGTATCAGTTCACTCGCGTCAGTCCCAAGTTAGCTCTTTTACTGTAGGAACCGTTTCAATATTCGCATTTGCTCAAAAACATCACTTTGACATGGTGAAAGCACTCGTTTCAAATTACCCCTTTCTACTTTGGTGAAAGTTACAGCTAGCTTGCATCCCAGGTCCCAGGTTTAGTCTAGCTTCACTCGACTTCTCTAAGTCAGTCGCTAGCTGACTTCTGTTCAGTTCATACAAACGTTCAGCTCTCTCGATTTAAATTTACATCAAGTCGAAAAGAAAGGGAAAGCAAACAAGCTATATTAGATACGAGTTTTTCGTACCAGTGCTCACTGTTCATCCTTCCCAAAGTTATTTTTAGCAATAAAAAGATTATTTTTGCATTCAAAGCTTCAAGCCATATTAGTACAAAACGTCTGTGTAAATCGACAGCCATTAAAAAATCGAACTAGTTGGAACAGGAACAAATCTTCTATAATTTCGTTTTCACACCCCAAAAAACCCAATGAAATAATTGCTACGAATCTCTTGGCAAAAAATAGTGAAAGCGAAGGTGAAGAAAACTGAAAAAACTACTGTTAGATTACAAACAGACTTTTTCTAAAATGGCAGGATCATCTTCATCCATAAGTTTTATTTTAAATAAAGTAACAGCTTCTGCCGTTCTTCACACAATGTCACCACCTTCAACTAAGCTTCCAACCTTATTTGGTGTAAATACAGTTCTCCAATTGCAGTCAACCTTGAGACTTCTTGCGAATGGCACAAGTTCCAATTACGTTTCAATGAATAATATAAGCAATATAACCTCAAGTGTCAATGAACTTGACAGCTTGACAATCCAGCAGCAAAATGGGACAATGCATGGATTGTCATCAGAATTAGACTGGTTTACCGACAGCAACTTCTCGAACTTTGGTACAACTGCAGACGGTCTGCATCTTCAAGAAAGCTGGTGGAACGTTTTTGATGAAAAATACATGCGTCATTCAATGGCATGGACTATAGCTCTGATTGTGGCATATATGCTCATTCTTGTTGTTGGGGTGATTGGAAATTTCATGGTGATTTTGGTGGTTCTTCTGAGACGTCAAATGAGATCTGTGACGAACATGTTCATTATGAATTTGGCAGTGGCGGATTTATTCGTCATTGTATTTTGCGTGCCGGCCACACTTTTGTCAAATATTTTTACACGTAAGTCCACTAAGTTTTTATCAAGAATTCTTGATTATTTATTGCAGTGAAGGTAGTAATTAGTATGAAAGCTAATAATAAATTTGTATGTTTATTTATGCGCTTTGTTCCCTCAGCCTGGATTCTTGGCTCGTTCATGTGTAAAGGTGTGGCATACGTCCAAGGCGTTTCTGTTTGCGCTTCTGCCTACAGCCTAGCAGCTATATCGCTTGACAGGTAAATAAATATTTATCAGGACGGGATTTTAATTAATTAATTTCACTATTTTCTTAATAACCATCTACAATACCAAATATATTCTTATTTTGGAGAAGATATTTCCCATAAAATACCAAATTTATTTTAAGGACGTACAATCATCAAACATCTTATTTATTTTTCGCAACTTTGTTTGAATTATTTTAGGTGTAAGGCGATTTACCGACCCTTTGATCGACCCAGTGGTTTATCCCGACCACAAGCCGTGGTCACAACTTGTCTCATTTGGATAATTGCGTTGATGCTGACAATCCCCTGGGCAGTAGTATTCAATGTCACCACCACCACAAACCAGAACAGTTTTCCTTCCTGTGTGGAGACATGGGGAAACGAATATTACGGAAAGCTCTACTTTCTCATTGCAAATTTCTTCTTGTGCTACTGCTCTCCTTTATTATTGATCTCTATCTCGAACTTGGCCATATGGTGTCATCTCACCCGTCGCAAAGTGCCCCAAGACTCTGCATCCGCTGGTCCCATCAAGAAGATGCACAAGAAAGCGAGACACGGTGTTCTAAAAATGCTCGGCGTTGTAACCCTCACATTCCTTTTGAGTTGGTTACCTCTCTACGCTATCGTAATGAGGATGAAATTTGGTGAAAATATAAGCGATTACGAGTACAATCTTTTGGGCTTTTTGATGCCGTTTGCACAATGGCTTGGAAGTTGGAATAGTTGTATTAATCCCATTTTGTATGCATTTCTCAATAAAAAGTTTCGGGACATGTTTATATCCCTGTTTTCAAGTTGTTTGGGTCAAAGGAACTTTGCATTATTGAGAAGTAGTCAACAGGCTACTTATAGAGCAACCAATGGTACACTCAATGGAACAACAAGTTGCACTTCTGTTTACATCTCAAGAAGCTCAGGAAGAAGTAGTAGCAACAGCAGAAGATTTTCTAGGCATTGCTCTCAAATTAGTAATTGTAGTAATAGGTCGTTACTTGTAAGTAACTTTAGAGAAACGAGAAGGGTATCAACTAGAGTAACAACATTAGCGACTGGAATGCCAATAAATGTTTTTGGAACTACGAATGGAATTTGTATTAGAAGTAATGTTATGAGAACTGGGGCAGGAACTATAGCAGACTTGTAAAAAAGCATGCTTCTGAGAATTTTGTAATCTATTAAATAGAATAAATATTTGAATTAAAATATGTAAAATATATAACTATGCTGGTTAATTATTTTTATATGATATATGTAATAAAATATAAAATTTGATATTAAAATAAAAGTATTACAAAAATGCGACTGTTATAACTGATGTCCATTTTATTTTTTAGATCGCACATTTTCATAGAGTTTGTACTAATACCAGCTATTTATAGGCTCCGTATAATTATGCCTATGAATTGTTTTGGGGAATTTGACTTTGATGGGCTTTCGAATTCAATACAAAAATTCTCATTATAGCAGAATTATGCCTTAAGCATCGATGATTAAACGGTACGTGGCAAATGACTGATTATGTTGTTCAGATCTATTGAATATGTTAAGCGGATTTGTTACATTATGAAACTCAACTTTTAGTTACTGATCATTTTCCCATTCTGGAAATAAACATTTCATGTTTTATTTCGTTTTAGACTGAATTACATTATAAAAATATATCGTCAAAGAAAATAAATAATTCCTCTTCTTGAAATCCAACCCTTTTAGCCTATCCAAAAATTCAGTTTCCTATCATTCTATTCCCCGTCGTCTCATTTCCATTGGCTTTACAGCATAATTCTCAAAGATCTACGCCGTTTTGAAAATAAATTGCTAAAAATGAAAACGCTGTTCCAAGCATTGGATACTTTTAGGAATATTCCTTGTAGTTCTCCATTGCTTTTTCATAAGTCTAAGTACATTAAAAGAAGTAATCTAAAAATCATCAGGTTGAAATTCACTTTCAATTTTCTCTCTTCAAATAGATGAAATAATCTCCATAATTTTCATAAATTGTTATTGGACGATGCTCGAAGGTATTTTTAGCACTATTTAGATAACTGAAACTCATAAACTTCTTTCCCGTGACAAATTTTCAAGAATTTTCTTTATATCATTGTTTAAGTCTACGCCCATTATAATTAAGGTTTACTACATACTTGTGATGCAATACAAAAAACGAAAAGTGGAACTCTCACTACATCATCCCCATTGTTAATACTCATGATTTGGTCTAAAATCGACATCGATTTGTTTCTTAAACCAATGTCATCTTCCTTGTTATCACAATCATTCTACGTCAGCACCAAAAGTCACACATATGTATATATTTGTGAAAATTGGTTGGCTATTATTTAGGAAATTACAAAACATTAAAATTGATTTCTTCGTAATCACTATAATATGTGAAATCATACAGGTGAAGCGACAACATGGTCGCAGATTTCTTGTCAAGGACAATAGGCCATTAAATTTAATCCACTGGCTAATAGTAAATTATTTACGATACTTGATCCATAATATAAGTTTACACGTAATAGCTACGTACATACTTCTAAATTCCCACCAATTGCAGTACCAATTATTTTTCACTGTACTAGTACTTTAGCTCGTTAGGTGAGTCCTTGACAACATTACATTTGGTAATACATTTTCAACGTTTACCAAGTAATCCGGAGTAAGCACTTTCTCACCTCTCGAGCACACGAAGTCCAAGTCTAAGACATGATAAGATAGGGGAAAGCCAGCGTATCCATTTCATAGTCCCAGTAAATTTTTCCAGTTCAATTTGATGTACCCGAATGTGCACTGTGGAAAGCTAGAAAAGTGAAAGTAATTTGCTCTTCTTTCGTTTGTCTCGGTTCTTTAAAACTTTTTATAGTAGAACTTAGTGATACGAGCCTGCATCTTTCTAAGGAACACATACATAATACTCTCCACATAATACTTGCTACAAGCAGCATTACTATTATTTAGTATATTTTATACGATTTCGTTATTTATCAAAGTGCACGAACTATTGCTTTGATATAAGACGAGACACGTGGCGAAAACTAAACTGGCTAAACTAATCGCGTCCGTTGTGTAACCTTTACTGAAACAAATTTCAATGAACAGATAAATTCTCTTGAAGTAGAAAATGTCAGAAAATTGTTGCTAAAAAGTTATGGTTATGAAACTAGACTGTGTTGTAACGTAATTTGCTACAAACGTTTTTTTAGTTCTAGGTCAAGAAATTGACCCTTAAACAAAAAATGCTTACATCTTTACACGATTCAATGCAACACAAGCAAACCTAGGACTTAAAGTCGTAAAATATTCACATAAATGGAACGTTACATTATCAAATAAGAGGGATTTCAAAAGAAATCAACACAATGCATACATAGAAGTAGATACTCTCCAGCATATTAGGAAAACATCAATTATTTGTTCTTAATCATTGCTTTCATGAAAATACTTAGCATAATGATTCTATAAAATCTTAAGTTCACATAAGTTTTCACATCAAGTCTTCTCACATGTCCATGTCCTAAGTCATTTTTAATGTGCCAATGCCTACTGAGGGTCCTTTTTTAATTTAAAAAGAAGTAAATAACTACACAGTACTTTAAAAACGAAATATAGTTTTTTCAAATATTTTAAAGTAACACGCTTTACTTGGTAGGTACCCCGAACATGGTTTTTGTTGATCAAAGAGTCCATCAGGTTTTATAAAATAGCATTTTTCTTCATACGTTGTTTCGTTTTGTAGATTGAAAAATATTCTACTGAATGCCGTCTTTCATGAACGTGAATATGTAAGGTGGAAATCGGGTACAAAAACATTTTTGACGAGAAAAATGAACAAACATGGACTTGAAATCAATAATCATAAGCATGAAGATTTATGTCAATGCCGATTCCAATTCCCCAAAAAATCAAAGGTTTTCATTGTAGTCTTGAGATTAAAAAGAAATGATAAAAATAGAACACCTTTACTTTCAACGTATTTTTCAGTATATAAGATTGGTTTTGCTTTCCTTTTACGTTATAAATTATAGAAGGCTTCATAACATACTCTATGACACAAGCAAGCAGTCTAGTCTTAAAAAATACTTTTTATCTTTTATGGTTTTGTTAGATCTGTGGGCGGATGTAAAATCTTTTGTTTTGTAGGATAATACTAGGCATAATAAAAGTTCTTTTTTTGTTTTGCAATTTGTATAGGAAAACATTTTTAAAAGTCGTAGTAAAACTATCGAAAATTCTACTTGGTGAGAAATAAACAACTCTGAAACCTAACAAAAAAATATCATATATTATCAAGCGACAAATTTAAAGCATGCGAAGATATGATTTTTAGTCTCAAAATGATGCAGTAAACCATTGTAAATGTAAAAACATGATTTATTTTCAAGGTGTTAAATAAGTAGACTTCCTTCCTAAATATGCGTCGTCACCATTAGCACGTGTGTCACCATATTAAGTCGTTTCCAAAGATGCTGTATTCAACAAGATTATATGTTGTGATTTCCTAGCTTAAATTCCAATGATCAAATCAAGGGAATTAGAATGTCCTTGTCCTGTCTAACTTTTATTTGTAGTAAATTCAAATAATTGTACGCACAGGGACAATTATTTCAAAATGGTATAGAAACTTGAAATGTTGACCAAAACGTTCTGCTAGCATGAAGCCTTTAGTTTTGCCGGAAGTTACAGTACTTTAAAATTTGTTCCTATTCTCATGTTACTTGTCGAAAACTTATCATGTATCGGCTATTTCATTACCATTACAAATTTATCCCGTGGGCATACAAAACTTGTAGTATTCATTTTAAATCGGAGAACATACTAATATATTGTTTCGGGGAAATTATTTTCCCAGCATAGTTAATCCATATCCATTCTGGGTTATATATATGCGAACGTCCCAAGCGTTCACATATGTTCTGACATAAATAAACGAACACGTCAGCGCTTTCCTAGTACGAACCAGGAAGTCTACGCGGATTATTTCCTTTAATCAAGCGATAGGTAAAATGTAAACTTCGTTGACTACAGTTCCCAAATAGCAGGGTGCTTTTCAGACAGTATATAGCAAGGTACTAACTAGACCAGCTATCAATTTTATCTGAATTTGTTTCTTAATTATAATATCCTATCCAGGCATGCCGTTGTAGTATATTTTTCTTGGTATTTGCTTAGCGGTGGTTTCATTTTCAACCGATAGTGACAAAGGGATATTATAATATACACCTATTAAACATTTAAATGAATATCTTGACGTCTGGAAATCTTTTAAATTAAATTTTAACTAAAGTAAATGGACTTTTAAACATGTAAATATATTTCATGGCCATTCACATGATTACACGTTCATTGCATCTCACGTATTTATATTGGCGCAACAGAATTCATTACATCATGTGGTTATGCAAGGTTATTATTTTACCCAAGAAATATATTTAGTACAAATATATTTCAAACCGCAGTACTATTGTTATGTAATTTGTTTATCATTCTAAACCACATTATTTGTTTAGCCTGTCATTGTAACTTGTTAACCATATTATTTTTGTGAGGCTTTTATGGTAAGTTTAGTTAAAACACGGGCAAGTTTACAAGGTTTGTATACGCATGCAATTCAATTCACTTGTTGCATTTTCGTGTGTGTCCACAATGTCTATCTATATTCGTCTTGTGTTTATTCAAAAGTTATGGTAAGTTTCCACTAACCACATGAAATAGGACTATATGAAAACCTCAATTTTAATCTCATGCACGTGCTTGCAGATAAGAAGGTTCTCTCCTTCTTAAATGCATGGTGCATTGAAACCACAAAAGCCTTTCTTAGAAGATGAAATCCAAATGAAATCGATTTAAATTAATTAATTATAATGCCAAAATGTCTGTTTAAATACAATTTACGTATGTTCTGAAGACAATTTGAATTTAATAACCGAGAACAAATGAGAAAATAATTAAACTGTTTTCGCGCGTCTCACAGTTCAGTAACCTTTCAATGCAAATTCGAAAGAGAAAGCTTTCTTTTGCCATCCTACGTTGGGAAGTATTACTCTTCCTTGTTTTTTACAAAAAGAAGATAAACTCACTTCTACATTCCTGATACTTCATAACCCCGATTCCAATTTGCAATCATCTATAAATAGCACAATATGTAACCGATACGGTGCTGAAATGTAATACAGATGTTTTTGGAAAACAATATTCCCACAAGTATTTCACTGAGGAAAATTAGACTATGTCTACCCATCTGAATTAGCATATTAAAGCCCAGAAGCAAACCAAAAATACCAATGATGACGCAATCATCCATAGTCGTATGCTTATTTCGCAAAACACACTACATAATAATTTAGAACTACACCTAACTATTGGATGACATTATCCCCATGGGGCATTATGTTAAACCTAATCAGTAGCAATACCAGAAAACTTGAAAATACATGAAGATGGTTAAGGTACTTGTGTAAATAGGTAAATGAAACAATACAACTCGCAAAAGTATCGCATTTGGTTAAAACACCCTTTACTAATTAGCTATCAAATTAATATGTAACTGGTATGACACGTGGTTCCTAATAACACCAAAATTATTTGAGAAACTGTACATATGTCCTATTTGTGTAGGTTTGCTCTCGAGAAATTAATCAACATCTCCAAATTATTTTATCAGTGGCCTTTTCAAACAAAATGATACAAATAAAGAAAATGGCACATACCTCGACTCACTTTGTCTTCAAGAAAGTAAACATAGAGAATGCGATGAAAACAAACTAACAATTTTAATTCCAAGGTCCTCTTTTTTATTGCAGGAAAGTAAGTGATGATAAAATTTGTTAAAAAATCGATATTACTTGAAGTCTTTTAATAATTTATTGTAGAAGTTTTCTCTTCAATAAAACAAGAAATTGTGAATGGAATTAGATATTTTAAATGTAAAGTTGCACATAAAAAGAAAGATTGTTCAAAAGCTAAAGCTAAGCTGAAACTAATTTGCATATGCTCATAGTTCAACCGTTGTATTTGCATAAAATATTACTTTGACATATTCCGCATATATTTTTATAAAGAATATCTGAAATCTGAATGAAAATACATCAATGATTGCACAAGAATATGTTTGTAAATGAAAAGTTTTTATCATTGATTATAATGAGTGATGCAAAGACAAATCATCCATACGAAACTAATTTATCTTGCATGTCATCAGCAGATTCAAGTCCGTTGACTTCGTCTATTCTTAAAACACGGAAAAAGTGTTTCCATAGTGTCACTGTACTATGTCGTAATACTTCAAAACTTATTAAAACTGACAAGACAGTAGTTTGTGATAGTCACTCGTCAGGTAATGTTCATCTTTACAAGATTTTCGAACCCATGGTCTCTTACACAAGTTAGATTCAGAGTTAACCATTGAATGCTTTTAAAATAAAAATTGTAGAAAATACTTATTGTCAGTCATTCAATTTTTGTATGTCTTGCTGTTCGTGTTGTGTATATTCGAATTTTATATTCCAACAGCTTGGATATTGGCGAAAAATCTGATTTGGTTTAGATCAATTTAAATGGGTTCAACTTAAATAAATTTTTACCTACGACCGAGGTTGATGAACTTATACCTGGTTGTCAGTGCTACAATCGAAACAAACGCTGAAGATCCTTTTGATGTTGTAGTATGGAGCTTTTACTATAGAAGACATTCAATTTGACATGCATTTCACTCTATTTCAAGATTTGTTTTACATCCAAGATTAACTTGAAAGTCGTTTTTTAGGCTATGTGTGCTTTTTTGTGCTCGTACAAAATCTTACATATACATGAGCTATGTATTTACTACATATAACTTGCACTGGCAGTTCCGCTTTTGTATGAGCAATATATACTACAACTTTGCGACGTAGTAAAGCTGTCCTCCCAGAACTTGCTTTTACTTTTATTTAATTTTCTTTATTTGCACTTTCACTTTCTAACAATTTTACTTTTCAACTCTTTTTATCTTACGTTGAATTTTAAAAATCCTCTTGTTTAATGCAACTATGACTGCTTTGATTATCAGGCTAACTGATTTCTCCAGGTTTAAATATTTTTGCACTATGATCGTATGGCAATAATATTAGTATCAGAAATTGTGCCTGCTAACCACATTTGAGTCTACTATACACTGGTAACAGCTATCTTCCGGCATCCGGCATCCTACATTGCTAGCATTCGAAAAATGTTCTTGAAAAAGTCCAATATTTTCGATTCGATTCCAACAAGTACATTTTTGACGATTGAGACAAATGCAACGTGCATAAATACCTAAAACTTCATAGATCAAATATAATGCATTGAGCGCATTATATAGTGAACTATATAACTATTTCAATGTAGTCGATAACATGAACTAAATCAATCGTGATAATATTTTATTGCATATTTATACATACCAATTTCTCGTTTTAGGATGAATTAAAATGATAGAGACAATTTAAACACACCTTTCAGATTTATCACTAGTTTTTGGTTGTAGCTGAAGGGTACGCGTGGGTAAAGTTTCATGTTTAAAATAAAATGAGGATTTCACGTGAATATAACAGTAACAAAGACATGCATCTTGTAACTCTTCGCCGTGATATTTTCCAAGAAATTGAAATGATATAATCTCTAATGCAATAATAATGTTTTGATAAAGTTCACGCTTCCATATCGCTTTGATATCGAATTCGTCCAACAGCAACGCATTACATTATACCAAACCATAGCCGTGCTGAGATAAATATCGAATGTACAATACTTTTCACGAGAATTCATGACATTGGTCATAGTCATGGGAATATCATATTTGGCGTACAGCGGAGTAGTAAATGGAAATGTCATGTTTGGTTTAAGAGTTCCATCGCAACAGCAATAACCCAATATTCCGAAAATCGCGCTTCTTTATACGAAAACCTATTTCCACGAAAATGTATAGTCCACCTTCTCTTATATTAAATTACAAGATGCTATGATCATGATGCGTCTCGCATTTTCCAATGCACGTGCTCCAGCTCTTGGGCGCAATACCTGCATCCATATGAAATGTAAGAATCAATGTATAAGAAAACTAAAAAAAGGTGAATACAACTCGTTCGCGTGACAAAACCATACATAACATTGCAATTTGACCTACACGTATCGTGTCGCATGCTCATCAATGTACTATTAAGAAAGTAATATGAGACCTTGCAGAGATAACCGTAGCGTTATCAAATTTGTGTTGATTCACGTAAGGACATAAATCTGTATTTGGATACATGTACGCCTTATAATACTTGCTATTTACACACAATACATGATCGCATTATGTTGCTAAGTTTACTATACCGCTAAAAGCAACCCGTAGAAAAATACTGTTTTGAGAATTCAGAAGCCCAGCAATGGTATATTTCATTGTGTAACTGCAAGGTTAAAGTTACGAGCGGTGCTAATAGCTTTCTCGTAATTTAGCTTTCAAAAGTAAAATTGATCAATGATTTTAATTGTCGTCGATCATAAGATAATAATATGATCTAATAAACTATATAATCTTATAGTAGTATGTCAAAATCATGAAGTAATGTGTTATAAGTTTAATCTTCGTAGTGTCAAGTTTCGTTTGCTGCTTTGTTTTTAAAACCATTAAAACAAAGTGAAAATCTTTTCTGAAGGACTTAATTGCTTAGTTATTTAATGACTTGCGTAAAAATATCATTTATGAAGTTAAGTCTATTATTCTCATAGTTTACATTTCTGCGCGCTTTACAGGATGAGAAGTTTTTTAAAAACCAATCCAATTTGTTTAAAGATATTCTCAGAGATCAAGAAGTCAAAAATCTCCAGCAGAAACGTCACCAAGCTTGTACCCAAAACAAAAAGATTGTGTATACATACCTGAAAAAATATAGTATAGCTACATCGTCATCGCATCGTCGACAAAAGCACTAAACATGCTACGTATGTAATATGAATCTAATAATAGACAACGTGGAGATTATTTTCTTTTTTCCACACAAATATAAAGTTTATGGCCGCAAGCATGTCAAGAGAACAAATAACAATTCCTCAAATTTACACGTTTGGTAGGTAAATAAAAGTAACGACACTACGACGCAAAATTTTTGCTTAAACATGTGACTTTAAAATTTAAAAATATGTTACCCTGCTAAATAGCGTATACAAAAGGCGAATTGAAACTTTGCGAGAATGCGGTAGAACAAATTGTCAGCAATCTACAAAATCCTCTCACCACAGTCAGTGAAGTTTGCAAATGATACTGCATTCTGCAAACATAAACGATTCATTTTCTTGACTGACAAGCAACCCGTACACGTGTAAGTGGTTAGAGCACGCAGAGATACACATAATCTTCGTGATGACATAGTATACAGAGTTTTAAAAGTATCTTCATTACAACTAAGTATGTCTTGTCTCCTGGTCTCAAGTCTTGCAGACGCTTTTAATAAATTAAATTAATCGTTTTATAATGAAGCATTCATGCAGTCTTTCAACCTAGAGAAGCTCTAGTCTAAAGAAGCAAATCCTTTTCTCCTCTTATTTCATACATATTCTTTAGAACATTTGTGTGAGAAATTCTTTAAAGTCTTGGTCAAGTCCCTACTTGTTTTGTTTGTCCCCTTTGCATACATTCTTCGAAACTCAACACATTTCAAACTTGAGAGATATTGGATTCATTCCATACGCAGAGTAAAGCATAGAAATTCCTTATTTAATAGTTTCATGAAAGATAATTCACACTGGAATCTAATATTTCATCAATTTGTGGCACAAAAAGCTTGTCCATGTCTTAAAATAGAAATACGGGGCCAGGCATAGCACTCCATGGGCTATGTTTGCATGTATTTTTAAAACTATCGTACGCAGCTACGAAAAACCATTTAGGTAGTAGCACACGTGCCATTTTTAAAATGTCATTTCACTGTCTACATGTCTATCCTGTCTGTCATCAATTTGCGTTGTAATCTGAGACTCAAATCAACAACAAGTTTACGGAATTTAGTTCTTCCATCATGTAGACTGTATTTAGAGTACAACTCACAACAAACTAAATAATTCATACATCGTCACCTTTTATAATTTTACGTTGGCGTGTGAGTTGGTAAATTACAACATTAGGTATGTGGTTGATCATCAGAGTAGAACATGACTTTCCTTTTATTAGACGTTTAGTTGAATTCAAGCCGTGCTTTCACTTTCCAGTTTTATATAAACCATAATAATTAAATCCAGGTTGGACATTCAGAAATGACCCCATTTAAGCATATAGTTTTTAAGTGTTGACAGCAAGTTAATTTTGTTGTTATTGATTTCCATACAACTGATAGTATTATAGAAGCCATTAGTGTCACGCAGAGAAACTGTCATTTGAATTGTGCCAGCAATGAAGTTTTAGGATGTGAAATCAGTAAATAAAGTCACCCATTACAATAGTTCAAATCACTTGAACATGTTTATATTTATTAAAAAAATATGGAAACCAAATATTCATGTGACTTTCCATGTCCATCAAAAAATATACATAGTGCATTTATGCTAATACAGCCAGTCTAATACAAGGATTTTTTGATCATCGATCCTAGTGATTAATTTCAACATTTGTGTATAAACCATTCAGAAAAACATGGAGAGCAACGTGACATATTACAAAACTTGACAATACCATCAAACGTCAGTGAAAAATACTGAAATTTCACTCGTATTATTGGCGTGAGGTGCAATATTTAATTTTGACGTTCATTTGATAAGTGAAGGAAAAAGTAAACATTTATTTCCACTCTATTGAGTATTGTAGAACACCAAAGTTAAACACTGAACGTAAAATCACCACATGTAAGTCCCTCTCCTATCTTGCTTGCACCTTTTACATTAGAAATGTAGTACAGCTAAATGTAAAGTTCATGGGAACTAAACGCATCAAAATTACTAGGTATGTATAGTCAAGTCATTTTGAACGCCAAGTCAAATTATGTA
This sequence comes from Entomobrya nivalis, assembly GCA_034695485.1. Classification (NCBI taxonomy): domain Eukaryota; kingdom Metazoa; phylum Arthropoda; class Collembola; order Entomobryomorpha; family Entomobryidae; genus Entomobrya; species Entomobrya nivalis. The sequence continues at coordinate 16,628 of JAQFZH010001180.1, forward strand.
TTCATGGAAAGCTGCAGCGAGAGCATAGTAGTATGCTAATAGCCTCAATGTTCTGTGAAAGCTCAAATAATTTCGGTGCATAGTTAATACTTCAGTCGCGAGTTGATCTTCCTACTTTCTGGACGTTTTCAGTACACATATTTTTAAGGCTAGCAAGTCACTCTGATATGGAGAAAGCAGTCGTTCCGAATTACCCCTTTTTTTTACTCTGGTGAAAGTTACAGCCCGGCTAGCTTGCATCGAAATGTCAGTTCTCAGGTTTAGTTAAGCTTCCCTTTACGTTTGGAAGTCAGTCGCTTGCAGACTTTGGTCCTGTTCAGAAGTCCTTTGCTCTTTCAACCTTCCTCGTTCTTACATTTAGGCTCATCAGAAAGTGAAAGCAAACAAGTAAATTAAAAGCAGAGATTTTTGTGACGTGACAAAACTCATCCTTGTCAAAGTTATTTTTAGAAAGAAAAAGATTACTGTGTATTAAAAGCTTAGAGCTTAAAGCCATATTTGTCTCAAAAAGTCAGTGCGAATCAACAGTCATTATAAAATCGAAGTAGTCAACTGGAAATGAAATCTTTTCCATTTTAACATCCGGTAAAATTTTCATTGAAAGAAATTGAACAGCGGACATGAACGGTTCAATAAAATAATCGATAGACGTACGATCAATCGATCCTTGAAAACCCAAATTTTTATTCTCCAATTCATTTTCAATTTGTCAATGAATTCTAAACTACATATAAGTTGTTTTTGTGAGGGCGAGGTCTAGTCATTCGTCTTACGTTATTCGAACTTTCTCTTTACTGAACTGTGTAATAAAGTGACATAAAATATTGTCGAAACACCCCATGTATATTTAATATAGTGAACACCAGCTGTAGTGCTAAGATTATCTTCAACGCAGAAATATTACGAGTATTGACTTTCTCCAAAATGGCAGGAGCATCTTCATCAATAAGTTATATCTTACGTAAAGCAGCAGCTTCTTCCGCTCTCCACACGACACCATCTCCAACTGACCTTACACACTTATTTCACACCAATACGCATTTGCATTCAACTTTGATAAATCTTGTAAACGGCACAAATTCTAATTATACTATAACAAATAATATTAGCAAAATGATCTCAAATGTGAGTGAACTTGACAGTGGTACTCAACGGGAGAATGGGACAATAGATGGATTATTATCCTCAGAAATTGACTGGTTCGCTGATAAAAACGTCTCGAATTTTACTTCATCTGCGGGAGAGCTTCTTCAAGAAAGCTGGTGGAATGTTTTTGATGAAAAATACATGCGTCATTCAATGGCATGGACGATAACTCTGATTGTGGCATATATGCTCATTCTTGTTGTTGGGGTGATTGGAAATTTCATGGTGATTTTGGTTGTTCTCCTACGTCCTCAAATGAGATCTGTGACGAACATGTTTATTATGAACTTGGCAGTGGCGGATTTATTCGTCATTGTGTTTTGTGTACCGGCAACTCTCATGTCAAACATATTTGCACGTAAGTTTACCAATTTATAAGCTCATTTATCGTCAAGAATAGGTTTGAGATGGTATTGTGCAAGGCTTAAAAAATATATTTATTTTTGCGTTTTTCCCCATCAGCTTGGATTCTTGGCTCGTTCATGTGCAAAGGTGTGGCGTACATTCAAGGAGTGTCTGTTTGCGCTTCTGCCTACAGCCTTGCAGCAATTTCTCTTGATAGGTAACCAAAGACTGGATTTATATTAAAATATTTCTCATTAACGAATTTGTAGACCGTGTATTTTTACTACGAAGTTTATACCATATTTGTTTGTACCATCTTAGATGCAAGGCGATATATCGACCCTTTGATCGACCTAGCGGTTTATCCAGATCTCAAGCCGTGTTTACTACCTGTCTCATCTGGATAATTGCTTTAATGCTGACAATCCCCTGGGCAATAGTATTCAATGTCACCACCAACAACAGAGATAGCCTTCCTTATTGTGAGGAAACTTGGGAAAACGAATACTACGGGAAAGTCTACTTTCTCGTTGCAAATTTCTTCTTGTGCTACTGCTCTCCTTTGTTATTGATCTCTATCTCAAACTTGGCCATTTGGTGTCACCTCTCCCGTCGCAAAGTGCCCCAAGACTCCGCATCCGCTGGTCCCATCAAGAAGATGCACAAGAAAGCGAGACACGGTGTTCTTAAAATGCTCGGCGTTGTCACTCTCACATTCCTTTTGAGTTGGTTACCTCTCTACACTATCGTAATGAGGATGAAATTTAGTGAACGTATAAGCGATTATGAGTACAATCTTTTGGACTTTCTAATGCCGTTTGCCCAATGGCTTGGCAGTTGGAATAGCTGCATAAATCCCATTTTGTATGCGTTTCTCAACAAAAAGTTCCGGGACATGTTTAAATCATTGTTTTCAAGTTGTGTTGGTCGAAAGAACTTTGAATTGTTGAGACACAGTGGACATGCTGCTTACATAACGACCAATGGTTCAACTGTAGGTTTCAATGGAACAACAAGTCGTACTTCTGTATACGTCTCACGCAGCTCCAGAAGAAGCAGTAGTAGAAACAGCAGTAGACTTCGTAGACATCGTTCTCAGAATAGCAACTGTAGTAATAGGTCGTTACTTGTAAGTAGTTTTAAAGACACGGAAAGAGCAACAACTAGACTAACAACGTCGGTGGTTACTGCTGGAGTTACAAATGGAACATGCATTAGAAATAGTGTTATGAGAACTGGAACAGGACACATAACAGACTTGTAAAGAATTATTTTACATAATTTTGTAATGCAACAAGTAATATGCTGCTTTAAAGAAAATATATAATGTGCTAACTGTATGAGAGTTTATGTTGTATAATAGATTACATAATTTGATATTTTTGCTTCAAAGACTATTTTTCTGAAAAATTTATTAAATAATCTGAACACGTAAATACATATAATTTATTTTCCACTGCATATTTTCATGGAATTCATAATAAAGTTCAGCTATCTCTTGTTTACGAAGTACTTTTTTCCTTTGGTACTTTAACTTTGATGGGTTTTCAAATTCAATACGGAAGTTCTCATTATTGTGGACGGGATTACCTTGAGAAAAGGACTCGATGAAAAAAGTTCATGATAACTGACTCGTCGTAATACTGTTGAAGTATCTGAAGCATTTTTTTGAGTGGATTATGAAACTCAACCCACACACATTTCGTTTTTAGGTGATGACCATTTCCTGCTCCTGGAAGTTTGAAGTCAATGATAGTAGTTTCAATTCTTTTGGGGATGGAATTGCAAAGCGATATATAATAATCGAAGCGAATGTATTTAAGCTACCCACTCGAAATTTAAGCCCTGTTAAACTCCCAAAAATTCATATTTTCCAGATTATTTCGTTCAATCAATTCTTTAGTGCTCTATTTTCAATCGCATTAGTTGCATCAATGTCACTCTCAAAGACACACTTTTAGCATGATAAGCATTTTTATTTATTAACTTGAAAGAATCGCAATACACTCTTTTTATGTGCTAGGACAAATAGATATCAAAGCAGTTTTAGTACAATTGCAGCATTTCCAAATTTAAATTTAACTCAGTAGGTAAATCTAGAGTCAACGTCAAAAATTTACTTTTTTTGCTAGAATATATGTTTGAGCTACATACTTGATTAATATTTCCTGCTAACTGTGCCACTTAAGGAATAAGTAATTTGTCGTGCTTTTGAGTTCAATGTATTAATCTACTTTATTTTCATTTATTTTCAGTATCAGTATTAACATACATTGACATTACATTCATACACATAGTTCTTTTAAGAAAATTTAAATAGATTTCTCCTATAAATGTACCTAAATACTCAAAACGAACTAATATACAAATATATGAAATCCTTGGCTTCGGCTTCGAAATTGGAATTTCGCTCGTCAAACAAAAGATTTTTTTGTACTATCTTCATTACGAGATTTTTGAACAATGCTCGAAGGTATTTTTACACTTTGCAGACAAATACAAAGCTCATAAATTGCGTTCCAGTGACAAAGTTCCACGAAATTTATATTTGTCCTTGTTTTCTCTATCTTGATCCATGCATGTGACAAGAGTATTAAAGTCCATTTGTTTTCACTACATGTAATAGGCACATGATACGAAAATATAAAAACAGTGAACCAATTCCTTTCGAGATACCTTCCAGCTTTTCTTTTACTCTGTTTTCCTCATACCAATCATTACGCATGATTTGTATCGCAACCCATCAAACGATTTTTTCATCATCAAGATGACAATGGCATCTTTCTTGTTACCACCATTCTACTCTATGCAGCACTACTCAGACCATTTAGTGACATATATGAATGTACTGTAATCACGTGTAATAGCTTACCAATGAACATGATGTAGATCCTTTCTCCTTCAGAAAATTACAAAAAGACGTGACTTCTTAGTAATAACAAACCTTCTTCTTCTTACTTCTTCTTAGTGACTTCAATTCTTAGTAGTTTCTTAGTATAGTCTATAAATAAGCAAAAACAAGTTCATAGATGTTACCACAAGGAAAAAACTCCATTAGAATGGATCGACAGACTAAACTATTTACGATGCTGAGTACTAAACATCCATACATTTCTATAACTTTACTAGCTACATTACTTCTAAACTTAGACAAAATACGCATTTGATTTTTAAATTGTAGGCGCACTTTCACTCTAAAGGTGAGTCCTTGACAACATAAATCATTTGATATATTCAAACGCTTCATGTTTCATTTTTCTATGGATCCTAATTACAGCAAGCCTTCTTGTATATTTTGTAGACACGTAACACTAAAGTGCACTTGACTCAATAATTTGAGCACGAAGATTGAGTATAATTTGTATTCATATGATTTCAAGCAAGATTTACAATTCTTGCATAAATGAAATTACGTTTCGTAATAAATTGCTCTTCAACAATTATTAGTTTAGCAATTGTGTGGCAAGGAAAAACAATTCAACATTTCAAAACGTTTACCACATAACCCTTACTCATTACACTCGGTTTCATCGTCCATGTTCACGAAATTCAAGGAAAAGTAAAATTCACAATATGAAGGGGAGACTCCAGCAATTCTCTGTACTTCTTTCAAGTTATATTTGTAGTATACCATTATTTACATTGAAAAATCAAAAGTAAAAGTATTGTGCGTTCGTTCGTTTTTTTCGTCTTTAAAACTTTTTAAGAGCACAGAAATTACCTTCTTTCTTTTAATTCTTTTAAGAAATTACCTGACAAATCTTTTGTACCAGAAGCATTTTAATCAGAAGTGTCCCCCAAACTACTTCTTGTAACTAAGTGCTAAAAAGTGACGGTTTCTTATAATAGAAAGAAGAGATGCATCGAAGAAATTATACTGATAGGAAAGGGTTTGCTTTGACTGTTGTGCAACAGTTATTGAGACAAGTTCGGGTGAAAATATAAGTTTCCTTGAATAGAAAATTCACAGCAGGGTCAATACAAACTTGAGGCTATGTATCTAGACCTGGTAACTTGTCAAACTTTGCCAGAGTAGATTTTTATTTGAGTGTTAGTTCACAAGTCGAAGTCTTATTTTGTAAATATTTCAACCATTACTCGCATGGATGCAACACGCGCAGACGTTGAAAAATACATACATAAGGAATAAGTAGAAATCATCATTAATTCAAGCAGTAGAATTTACAAAAGGTCTAACCACTTAGTAGAACCATTGCTAAGCTTCGTACGACATGTTCTATTTCAGGACATTAGAAAGGTTCGTGGTACGCAAGCCATATTGACTGAAGTAGAAACGTTACAACTACAAATAAACGAGGACTAAACGTTAAGTGCTATCTGTGAAGTCACATAACGATGCATACGAGGTACACATAAATTATTCATCGTAAATTATTACGTGCTCTCTATGGCCGCAATGAAACAAACTTTCGATATATTTAAGAATCCCGTTTTTCCGAATGTTATGCATGCTGGCCTTAAAATGCCCCAAAACCTACTAATGGTCTCGCTAAATTTTAGGAAAAACAAAAATCACTTTAAACCATAAATATTGAAATGCTTTGTCAAGGATTTTAGATAAATAGTTGTCCACAATAGTAAGATTGTCCACTTTTTCATGATCAAAGAATCTATAAGGTTTTGTGGAATAGCAAAGTTTTCCTTTTAAGATGTTTGAAAAGAAAGAAAAATCCATGTCAGGACTTGTCAAATGTTTTGATATATGTGATAATTCAAAGATAAGTTTCGATGCCATTTTCTATTGCCATAACCTAACGAATGATTCATTGCATTTTTGGAATTTAGATAGCATAACTTCAAAATGACATGTCATTTTCACGTATTTTTGGCAAATAGATTCGAGTTTGATCCCTTTTTGCAGTATGACGTTTAACACATTTCATAGAGATATGGTATAACAGTTCTTTTTTCAGCAAACCCGTATTTGCCGAATTTGTGGACATTTTGCCTGTTTTATGGTTTTATTTGGTCTCTGTACAAATGAAAATTCTTTTGATCTGTAGAAGAAAAGGTGGATATAATAAAAATGAAGGTATGCAGTATGTATTTTTATTATGGAATCTGCTGAAATGAAAAAAAAGTCTTCAAAATTCGTAAAATTGTTGGAAGTTTTTGTGGTTAACTTGAACATGCAATACCAGTAATCTATCACAAAATTTAAAACTGTAAACAGTAAACTTTAGCGACAAAGTTAATGCTCTACCAGATAGTGATGGGTATATAAAGTAAACACGAAAACAATGGAGATATTTTTAGAATTTTATTTGCTATTTACTAAAAGCGATATTTACT
>JAQFZH010001181.1:0-23431 GCA_034695485.1 Entomobrya nivalis
AACCGGGTTTGATTTTTGGAGCTCTTGTTGTCGCCCGACCAAAATGCTCTAAAAAAGAATTAAAATACGCATAACTGTAAACACGTATGTAAGTCCAAATAGAATATATGTAAAAACTGAAATGATCAGGTTTAATGCATCGTCAACAAGATTCGTTACATCGGAAATTCGAGATCTTTAGATGATTCCCCAAATGATTTTTGGCCAAAATTTGAAAAATCGATTTTACATCAAAGTTACAGCCATTTCAAAAAAGTATTTTAAGGTTTGCGTGTTTAAAGATTTTTTTGAAATGGCTGTAACTTTGAGGTCAACTCAAACTTTCAAATTTCCACCAACACCCATCTGGGGAATCATCTGAAAATCCTCTTTGCAAAGTTTCAAGTGGTTTGGTCAAATCACTTCGCAGAAAAGTGCTGTCCTCTGAATTTTTTTTTGTGTACCCTATAAGGGCTTATGTGGTCTAAGGAGTAAATTTCAAAATTTCAAAAACTGTCAAAATGGGATAAAATGTGACCGCTGAACAATATTATGTTAGTTATTTTGAATTTAAAAAAATGTTGGTCACATCATTTACGGTATTCTTATGGATTTCCTCCATATTGCTTATTCAGCCAAAAGTCCGCGTAATACTATTCCAAGAATTGGTTTTATGTGTGCATTTAAAGCTTTCAATTTGGAGTGACGCGTATGCATTAGACAATAATTCGAATCGCTGTGATATACATTATAGTTTTTTATCATAAACAACTTGTAAGATGATTTCATTAGCCCGTTATTACGGTGATAAAACTAATTTAACTGCTTTTGAAATAATGATATCATGCTGTTGTTAAAATATTAACTATTTTAATCTAAACATTTAAGCAAAAAACAATTAAATTGGATTTTTAAATTTTAACATGACAAAGATTTTTTGTATGATGGCATACAAAAATTGTTAATAGCAAATGCGAACGTGACTGACTTTAATGTACAGTGAATGAAGTCATGAGTAGGCACACATATGTCATAAGTTGATACATGAATATTTTTAGACAATTCATCAATACTTATGCCAAATGTGAAAGATGTTTTCATTGTTTATTTGTGAAATCGATCGATAAGTACTGCATTCACTTATTGAAGCATTCAAAGCTGCAAATATCAAGCAAATATTCAATAAGCGTAATTTTTTCTTGCTTTGATTAAGTAAAAAGATCATTGTTTAGTTATAGAAATTAGGTAATGCGTTATTTTTAAGTGGACATAATTTTGCAACGTATTAACATATTAATGCATATGATCATGATGTCAATAAAAATCTGATGCATGTTTATATTAGTCTTCACATGAAGTCTTTAAATGATGACTTCATGCTACATGATAACATAGAGTAAGTGAAGTCAGTATGGATTCTACATTAATAAATATGTGGGCGGTGGATTATTTGCTGAAAATAATGACATCATTCGATGTAATCATTGTTGTTATTCAAAGACATAGTAACATACTCAATCAGGAATAAAACGCAATAACGAATACTCTGATGCAATATTGAAAACAAGTGCAAACCAGTTGTGGTCATAATGAGTATTCCGGCTAATAAAGTATCAAGTACTATTGGATAAGTAAACTTTGTAATGATAAATTGTTTCTTGCCATTTGTCCAACGTAAACACAATAACAATTTGAAATGACATCAATTTTTACAGTGTAAAAAAGCTTTATTTTTTGGTATATTGCATAGTAATAAGTTCTTTAACATCTTGCATGCAAGTTTAGAGGAAGTTTTGCAATAAGTGGGTACAAGCATTTTGCAAATTGTTATCGTATTGAGTTTTATTGAATGGGTGTCTGTAAACCTGCATGTGTGGACAAGTAATGATTAATTTTGTGCTGTTAAAAGCATTCTTAAATTAAAATATTTGAATATTTACTTTTCCAAAAGGTAGTCCAACATTTAAAAAAATGCATTTCTATATTTTTTGTATATGCAAGCGTGAGAATAGCTGGCAAGCAATGCTTATTATTTTACTTATAACTTAAAATACAATTATTTCATTAATAAATCATTGTATATGGAAAGCGGAAAACAAAATACCAAAATGAAAACCTATTTTCTTCAATACATATCAATAAATAAGTGATTATATTGTGTGTTTGGACAGCGAAGGAGGTTGAAAATTTGTGAGAAAACAACAATCTCACCAGAATTACTAGGTTTATTTTTTGAATGAATGCATACTTCATTTAAATTTGTTAAACAATAGTTTCAAGCGGTTTTTGTATTTTCGACAATCACAATCCATCATCATTAACAATAAAATATTTCATTTAATAGGTTCAACGGCCTGAATGTTGTACAACATTGAAAGCTACATTTAAATTATTCAATAAAATAATTCTGCACCTGCACAAAAAATTAAATTATTTCAGAAAATATTGTCAGGTTTGTATTGTTAGTTTTATTTAAATACTTTGAACAAAACATTTACTCAACTTTTGAGTATTAACAATTTCGAGTTTATTAAATAGTAACCATAATTAATTTCCGGTAGTGATTATTGAGTGGTTTGTCAATTTGTGAGGTTTCTTTGTTGCCATGTTCCTTTAATTGGTTCAGTTGACCAATGTATTCAGACCAATCTTCATCCCTTGTTGTAGAATTATTGCATTGAAACAGATAACATGAGTTTCTTAAAAGCTATACTGTTAGGCGCCCTTTTGGTAACCATAGTGAATTGCAAGCCCATTAGTCAAAACGATGAAGACGATATATTATGGGATAATGCTAGTGATGATACTGTCAATCCATTTGCATCCTTTGTTTTAGATGACTATAGTGAAGTGCGAAGGAAAAAACGTGAAGCGGGTAAAATATAAGCCGATTAAAATTTAGTTGTTTAAAATAAACATAAAAAATACGTTATAAAATAAAATGGTTTTTGTCACAAAAAAGTAATTTTGAAGATTTCAGCAACTTTGACGAACCAAAGCTATTTCTGGAACACAGAAATGGGAGATCATTTGGACATCACTTGAGAACCAAATGGAAAGGATTTAAACAAAAGTTTCATAACTTCGGAAGAAAAATTGGAGGACATGCAAAAAGGTGGTGGCAAAGGCTGAAAAGTTGGTTTGGTTAAATGAATGTAAATCGATGTTTATTTTTGAATCCATTAGCAAATTAATGTGTATTTAAATATAAAGTAATAAAAAGAAGTTAAAACCAAACTATAAAGATAAAATGTACATTTGTGTAAGGATTTGTTCATTGATGATTAAATATTGCATATAAAATCATACACGGTGGTTACATTAATTTTGCAGGGTAATAAATTTGATCTTTAAAACCCTAAGTGTCACAATTGACTGTACTTATTTTCCCAAAGTTGAAATCGTTAATGGGTAAACAAAAAACCACTAATATCGCAAATTATTAAAACTTTTTATTAAATTGTATTGGGGGCAAACATAATAATGATTAAATAACAACGGTCGTGGTTTCATGTTGTATGTCTTTTAGCTCATTTGCTCGCTTTCTCATAGGCACCGTAATTAAATTTCACAAGAACGATTTACCGCTTGTATCAAAACAAGTATTCAAACAATTTACCATCAATTAAAAACTACATACGACCGACAAAAAATGGGAATGGATGTCACCGTGCTTTTCCGGGAAAAATCAATCAATAATTGCCAAATGAACCATATTATAATCCTCCCCAAAAAATCAGACGTTGCACAATTTTTCCTATATTTCAAGCGATATAAAAGATGTGCCACTCCTTTTAACATTTCATAATTGTTCTGTGAAGTGTCGAGCAAACTTAAAAATGAATTTGCAAGTTATTATAATCGGTGTTCTGCTGGTTGTATGTGTACACTGCCAGCAAGAATATTCTGACGACTTAAATATTCAAGGTGGCGATGTTGGCCAGGACGACGTTAGCAATAGTGACGATATCCCTGCCAGTGACCCAGTATACGATTATGTCCGTGGGTCCAAGCAAAAACGTCTAGCTGGTAATAACTCATGTTTATTTCACGAATATTTTGATAGCGAGAAAAAATTAAATGTAGATTATAATTTATTAATTCTTAATTTTACAAAAGACAGGGTTCCAATAGGACCAGAAAAGTTGTTGTGGGCTATACCACTATTCAAATCCCTTTTCGGTTAGTCGAAGGACAGGAGGTCAAAGATAAAATGAAGATTACCATATATCATACTTATACACAATGTATTATAATTAATAAATTTGGCGTTTTAAACAATAATAAAACATTATAATAATTTACACTCAATAAAAGCAATTTTTATGGTGCAGTTATACTTTCGAAGATGTATCATCCATGTAATTCCACACTTCCACAAAAAAGTTAATTAGCTTACATTACCACATTATAAGTTATGAGGAAATTTTGGTAAGCAGTTAACAGAGCACTCATAACACCCATGAACAAAGTTATGGAGAAATTTGGTTGTGTGAGTCTATTTCTCGAAAACTTGGAAAAAACCAGAATTGATTAATGTATGCTTTGACTATTCACAAACTTGATTAAAATTTGCAAGCCATTAACTGGAAATATTTAACCCGAAAAAAATTTCTGAAAGATGGATATGCGTTTTAATTTATGAGAATTTTTTTTCTTTGTGGAAAACAATATGAGTGGCACATTGTGTCCGATTTAATTTACGTCAAACACATTTTAACATTAATAGTTATACAAAATCCAGTAACATAGCAAATTGACTGAACATTATTAATTGCAATTTAATTCGCCGCAAATGCCAACTCTTGTGGTTTTTACTCATAATTGTTGGTCTTTCGGCAGAACTGAAATGCTTGGAGTATTCACGTAAACAACCTTATTGAAATTCAAGTTGTTAAGGATTAGCAATTAAGTCATATCATTACAATCAAAAAGTGCACGCATCAAATTGAATGTTTTTATTGGCGCCTTTATGATTTAGATGAATGTTCTAGCAATATGATCAAATTTTAAAAACATAATTTAAAACCAACCTTGAAATACAATGCTTGCTCTACCCTAAGTTTCTAAGAAATACCAAAAACTTCGCACTTCAATCTTCGGTTAATATTTTTCGAGATTCGAAATATTTGATGAGTAAATCAAAACCACTTTTACCATAAATTAATGAAACATTATTTAATAAATTTGGAATATGCATAATTATTATGAAAAACCAACTATTATGGTTGTATGTATGTAATACTATTTGTCTTTCCGTTAAAAGTTTTTTTGTAGGCACCCTTATAAGAGAAATTTACCGCTTGTATCAAAACAACTATCTAATCTTTTATCAAGAATCAATTATGAAATGCTTACTAGCCGCGTGTAATCGAAATGTATTTCACCAAACTACTCAACTACTTACTAAAACATACAATCACTCAAAACCACAAAACCAAACAGTTTAATGAAATAATACAATATACAGTCATTGTGGTACAAATAAGTAAACAAGTTAGATCGTAGAACTACCTGGAATATCCGAACTGCGTAGTTTTCTGGTTTTTAAAAAGCAGTATAAAAGTAGGGCCTATCAAGCCAGCCAAAATCATATCAAATCTGTGAGGTAGAAAGCAATCTCAAAGATGGATCTACGAGTTATCTTAGTTGCAGTTTTGCTGGTAGTATTTGTTCACTGCCAGCAAGAATATTTTGACGAGATGAACAATCAAGGGGACGATATAAGTCAAGACGATATTTATCAGTCAGCTGGAGACGACAGTGGGGAAAACGATGAAATCCCGTCTAGTGACCCGGTATACGACTATGCAAGTGGGTACAGGCTTAAACGGCAAGCTGGTAATATCTAAAATAAGTTTTTAAATATTTCCATTTTAACAAAATAATTTTTGGGATTGACGTTTACACTATATGCCAATATTTGACAGGACGCCGAGCTCCCGTAGGACCAGAAAACTTTTGGTGGGCTGGTCCGGCATTCAGCATTGGTAAGTCTATATTCAAAAGACTTAAAAACCGACGTCGTGGATGAAACAGAAGTTTACACAAGATTTCATTATTATGAAGCAAATTTTTATTAGCCATAAAAGTGGTCATATTAAAACTTTATTAAAACATAATACCATTCCGGATACAATAAATAAATTTTTAAATACAGATTTTACTGTCAATTATTAACACTCCAGATAAATTCATACTTTAAAACAAGTTAGTTAGTCAATATATTAAAGTTTTACAGCATCATTAAAGGTATACTAATTTGTTGATAACATAAATTATAACAAACCATTTTTACATCCCACTCATATAATCAATTTTTGTTGAATTATCAAGAAACCAAGATTAAAATGCTTAATTATACTAAACTAAACGATTTTTTGTGGATTTTCTCAATTTATTAGGTAAACAAGAAACAAATTATGCATCGAATTGATGGAATATCAATTGTTTGTAAATTGATTTACCGCAAATACCAACGCTTGTGGTTTTACTGTTTTACTCAAAATTGGTTTTACATTACTTTTAGTTACAGTGTTCTCATAAGCACACGGACTCAAGTTCAAATTTTAAAGGGAAATCAATCAAGTCAATTCGTTATAAAACTAAAAAACGCAAGAATTGCATTGAATGTAAAGTGGTGTTTTCTAGTTTTTTCACAAACATTTATTGTAGCATTGTACCTTGTCGCAAATATATTGTGCTTGCAGGATATACAACCAAAACTATAATTAACTTCACTGGAACAACATGTTTATCCTTTCCAATTTCACTTATTTCTATTCGGTTCCTATTTAATTTTGTTAATACAAACAGTTCTTAATAAATGAAATATCTTTCATTAAAGTTTCAGGAAATTCACATTAAAAATAAATTGAAATCACTTAAAATATAATTCATTTTGCTTAAACTATACACGATTTCATATTTGCTTCTGCATTATGTTATTTCCTTTCCATTGCACCACTTGAGTTTAACAGAACTCTGCGTTGACCATAAAAATCCAGACACAAAAACCGAAATACTTCAGCAACTATGCTTTTCACACATAATTTAATATCCCTAATCCAATTTAGCATAGATTTTCTGAGTCTTTTTGCACCATTTCCATTTCAATTAACTCCGAAATCACATTTGTTAACGTTTAATAGCACAAATTTAAAAAAATGAACTGTTTTCCCACAATCTTCATATCTTTTTCTCCATACTTGTAGCCTTCCAAATATTCCGTTTCCGACATAAGTTTCCTTTAGGAATGATTTTTGAAGGGATTCTTTATACAATTATGCCACTAACATTTGCTATTTTAGCTCGTATCTACTTCAAAAGGAACAAATGCGTAGTTGAAATTTTCAATATTTTTGTGACATTTGAGCAACAATTATTTAATGGTAAATGATATCGTATACCAACACAATAAACATTATAGTTTACTACAATTTTGTAAACTTAATTTCTCATTTTAGGTTCAATGAAGCTACTGCACAATCCCAAGAAAAAATACATCATGGTTATTAAAGTTTTCCTACTGTGGGCCGCATTCACTTCATTCGTTATTTCAACGTGTCAATCGATCGGGTATTTTATTCAACAATGTTTGCCATACGCACCAGGATTTGAATTTTTAGACGAATGTGTGAAACGTAAAGGTTCAGACTACTATTTTCATTTCCATTTCAACAAACAGTTTTCAGTTGTGTATTGGGCAACTATACTTTTGATTTATGGTTGGACTTTTGTAAAACTCGGAGGTGCATTTTTCATTGTCGCGATTCAACTCTATTTTGTTCAATCATGCTGTATTAGGTACTACCTTAAGAATTTATTGGAAAATATTTCAACAAGTTCAAAACGGTTAAATAGCTTACCATTTGTCAAAATTTATAAACAGCTCCAACTTATATTATGTTACTACAATCAAATTCATCAAGATGGTTTTATACTCGTGTTGTTAAGCTGTGTAGGGCTATGCTTTGTATTTGGTTTGTTTGCAATAATATCAAGTTGGACTGTCATTACAAACCTACAACTATTTGTTCTTGGTGCCGCATCAGCGCAGTCTGTATTTGGATTAATGATTAGCTTTGGAAACTTTGCTAGGATTCATGAGGATTCTTTAGCATTCATTAAAGTTCTACAAACACCTGGTAACATTCAAACCTCATCTTGTAATGGAATTATAATGCGTCATCTGAAAAATGATAAAAAGGTAGCCAAGTCGTTGTACCCATTGAAAACCAAAATTGAGTCTGTAAACTTTGTAGAAAGGTTTACACCAGTTGTGTTCATGGATTTTTGTTTTGGAAATGTTGTCAATATGTTACTTTTAAAATAGTTGAGCTTTTAGTTATAGCGAGCTTAGAAATAGTTGAATATGCAAGTATTAATTCCTTTAGTGGGTGAGTGTGTATTTTACTTTAATATTTAAGTTTTGCGCATTCGGTAGGTAGTAGTTGTAGCACAGAGTAAAATACATATAGAATGTAATTAATAACTTATTTTAATGAATGATTTTTATTAGAATAGTTACAGTATGTGCATTTTGTACATTAAAAGCTATATTAAAATTTTATTCAGTATTCTACGAATCAATATGAAGCTAAAAGGCAAAACAAATATACAAATGTGAATCATAAATGTTTCTTGACAAGTTTAGTACGTTTACAGCAAACGGAATCAATATGATGACTACAACCACTTCGACAACTTGAAACGATTTTTACTGTTGCAAATTTCCCTTTCATTTGAATTTGATTTGTAAGCTGCTCACTTTCCACTTTGGTTGCCATGAGTTCCTATAAATATACATATATACATATGTATATTTAAATCTGAATCTTTTTAAACGAATTAACTTAACTGATTTGTTATTTTAATAATAATTAACCACAAAATTCAAGAATTTAATTAAATGAAATCTAGTGAATTGTAGTGACCATAAATATTAGAAAATAACGTCTTTGCCATACGTAACGTGTATTAATTACGTAACGTATTAATGTTTCTTGACATTATTTAAGGTAAATTAATTTGTTGATAATATAAATTATAACAAACAAATTTTGACATCCCACTCATATAATTAATTTTTGTTGAGTTATCACGAAACCAAGAATCGAATGTTTATTCGAATGTTTAATGATTAATTATACTAATGTTTGTAGTGCCTATGAATATTGTAAAACAAGGTACTTTGCTAAAAAGCCAATTTGTTAGACGGGTTTAAGCATTAATTTCATAAACATTTATTGTAGAATTGTACCTTGTCCCAACTGTATTGCGCTTGCATTAAATACCACCAAAACAATAATTTACTTTACTGGAAAAACACGTTTATCCTTTTCGATATCACTTATTTCTATTTGGTTCCTATTTAATTTTGTTTATACAAACTTGGAAAAATCGACTCAAAATTGGGTCAACTTTGGTCGGAAGTGTGTCCACTTAAAATATTAGTACATTATGCTTAGTAATTCACTTTGGATTCCGATAAAATTATTATTTCCTGTAGTTCCCGCCCAACTTTAACCTTAAATAAAGTGCTTAATAAATGACATGTTAACCATACGTCTACCTTTAGTCGTTCATTAAAGTTTCAGGAAATTCAGATTAAAAATAAATTAAAACATTTGAAATATAATTTATTTTGCTTAAACTATACCCGATTTCAAATTTTCTTCCGCATTATGTTATTTCCTTTCCATTACACCACTTGAGTTTAACAGAACTCTGCTTTGACTATAAAACCCCAGACACAGTAACCTAAATAAATACTTCACCAACTATGCTTTTCACACAAAATTTAATATCCCTTATCCAATTTAGCATAGATTTCCTTAACCTTTTTGCACAATTTCCATTTCAACTTACCCCAAAATCCTACATGTTAACCTTTAATCACACAAGTTTAAAGAAGGAACTCTTTTACCACAATGTTCATGTCTTGCTCTCGATAATTGCAGCCTTTCAAATATTTCGGTTCCAAAATATGTTTCCTTTAGGAATAATTTTTGAAGGGATTCTGTATGCACTGATGCCACTTACACTTGCTATTTTAGTTCGTATCTATTTCAAAAGAAACAAATGCGTAGTTGAACTTTTCAATATTTTTGTGACATTTGAGCGGCAATTAATTAAAGGTAAAAAAAATCATATACAAATACAATATATATAACAAAAGTTTACTACATATGTTCTCAATTAAATTTCTTACCTTAGTTTCATTCAAAGTATTACACATTCCCAAAAAGGATTACATTCTAGTCATCAAAACATTTCTTTTATGGGCCACATTCGCTCCCTTGATGAGAAGCTCGATGCTAAGCTGGCTACTTTGCAAGAGAGAGACGAAAAGATCAAAAAAGAGATTGGCGATAAAGTTGAGCGTTTCAAGCGTGAGAAAAATATTGTCATCAGCAATATTCCAGAAGATGAAATGGAGGAACTGGATGATTTGTTGATGAAAGCCACCAACGTTTTTGAAAAAATGGATATACATGGTGTTGAGGTTGATGACATTTACCGTATTGGGAGAAAAAAATCGAATGGGAAACCAAGACCTATACTGGTCAAGCTCCTCCGGAATTATCAAAAAAGAAGTATTATGAAAGACAAGAAGAAGCTCAGAGGAGCTAAGATCTACATCAATGATGACTTGACCTTTGATGAAAGAAAAGTGGAAAAGATTTTAGGTGACAAATACCGAGACCTGTCAAAGGACAACAAGAATTACAGGATGGGGATCAGAAATGGAAAAATGACAATATGGAAGAGTGGAGCCAAGTTTGCAGAGTACATTGTGGAGGGGGACAACGTGGCGGAGGCACCAAAGCAAATGATAGAAAAATCAAGTCAATGATGGGAATGACCTGCGCAGTAAAATCACAGAGTAATCAATGTTAATCTATTAAGTTCGATTCTAGTTTAGAATATTTAGCTTTAATTTTCCAAAGTCGTGCACTTGGGTATATACAGGGCAACGAAATAAAAAATTGATAATAGATAAAGCTTTGGCCTATAATGTGAGTTTAAAGTAGTTTAAGTCATCAGTAAATCATTTCACAGTTAATAAGCATTAAAATTCGCTCTCAGTGATGAAAATTAAGTTTTCAGTTTTGCTCAACATAACTGAAATTAAGTCTAAGGAAGTGTAAAAGAATTTATTGTATTATGGCTTAGATAAATTGGAATTTAAAAAATTATTAATTTTAAATTAGTGAAAATATATATACTTGTGTAATATATGCAATGTTAGAAAAATGCACTATACCGAGAATATAATATGTAGTCGTAAACTACAAATATGTACTTCAAATATCTTCAGTAGAATAATTTTTCATTGGTATTAGTGAAAAAGTTATGATTAATTAAAAAAAAATTAAAATGAAATTTTATGAGGTATGTTGATATGTGATACCATATTTGTGATTTTATTATACCGTGAAATTAATATGCAGTCGTAAACTGAAATAATATCCCCTTTTAATATTCTCGGTAGAAACGTGTTTTTTGTAGTAGTGAAAAAGTTATGATTAATTTAAAAAATTAAATCAAATTCTAAATCTTGTAAGGTGATACCATGTACACAATAAATATAAGAGTTATACGTAAATAGATGAATGTTAAACAAGTATTTTACTATGCTCAAAATGAATATATAAACACAATTATTTAACTGAAGTCATGTCATTTATACAAGTTCTCGCTTTATATTTTGATGTAAATGGAAATAATTATGTGCTGCTCTATGGGCCTAGTGCCTAAAAGGGCTTATGAGAAATAAATCAAAATCAATCAATCAATCAATCATTCGCTCCCTTCGTTATATCAACATGCCAATCAACCAGGTATTTTATTCAACAATGCTTGCCATACGCACCAGGGTTTGAATTGTTAGATGAATGTATGCAATTGATAGGTTCAGACTACCATTTCCACTTCCATTTTAACAAACACATTTCAGTCGTGTATTCGGCAACTATTACTTTGATTTTTTCCTTGACATTTGTAAAACTCGGAGGAGCATTTTTCTTTGTTTCAGTTCAACTCCAATTTGTTGAGTCATGCTGTATAATATACTATCTAAAGAATTTATTGGAAAATATTTCAATAAAGCCAAAACCTTCAAACAGCTTACCTTTTGCAAATACGTATAAACAACTCCAACTTATTTTATGTTACTACAATCAAATTCATCAGGATGGTTTTGTGCTCGTGATGTTAGGCTGTGTTGGGCTATGCTTTGTGTTTGGTTTGTTTGCCATGATATCAAGTTGGACAGTTATTACAAATTTACAATTTGTTGTACTGGTAGCCGCATCAGCGCAGTCTGTATTTGCATTAATGATTATCTTTGGAAACTTTGCTGAAATTTATGAAGAGTCAATGTCCTTCATTGAAGCTTTGCAAATACCACGTCACATTGAAACATTAACCAATAATGGAAGTGAAATGCGTCATCTGAAAATCAATAGAAAAGTAGGAAGGTCATTGCAACCTTTGAAAATCAAAATTGGGTCAATAAATTATGTAGACAGATTTACACCAGTTACGTTTATCGATTTCTGTTTTGGTAATGTTGTCAACATGCTACTTTTAAAATAGATAAGCTTTAAGTTAGGGCGAACTAAAATAGATTTATATAAGCAAGTATTCATTTATGCAAATGTACTAAATTAATTAAATTATGCTAGATTTAAGAACATTTTTATCTCGATTCGAATTCAATTAACTTATCCTTACTTATCAAATAAAATCAGTTGACAAGCCTGAAATGTTGTTGCTTACTGAAAAATCTTCTAGCAAAAACTGCAAAACCAAACAGTTTACTTAAATTACACAACATACAGTCTTTGTGGTGCAAATAAGTAAACAAATTATATCGTAAGACTACCTAGAATATCAGAATTGAGTTGTGTTGTGGCTTTTTAAAAGCGGTATAAAAGTAGAGCATCTCAACCCTGCCAATATCATATCCAAACTGTAAAGTAGAAAGCAATCCTAAAGATGGATCCACGAGTTATCTTAGTTGCAGTTTTGCTGGTAGTTTTTGTACACTGCCAGCAAGAATATTTTGACGAGCTGGATAATCCAAGTGACGATAGTGGTCAAGACCACATTTATCAGACAGCTGGATTTGCATTCGAATTTATATGGGAGTTTTTTGCTTGGGTACTTGTTGTTAGCATGACTTAAACAGTGGCATGTCATATTATTACATCTTCTGACAAATTTAGAGTACTTTTATCAATTATATAATATGTGTAAAAGAATTTATCTTTATTCCACAATAGATATCAAATACGGTTAACTTGAGTAATAAGTATATTTTGAAAGCGATTTCATTTCGTTGCAATAATCTTTAATACAATTAGAGGTATTGTGACAAATACAAATTTTAACATTTCACTAATAGAATTATATACAACTTGTATGCATTTATTTAATATAAAATGTATGCTTTACGGAGAGTATTTGCTGATCTTGTTATTGTGCCGTTTTGGTCCATAGCGAATGTAGAATATTTAATAATTGCATACCTAAATAAATATAGTTTGAAAAACTTTAATGAATGACTTTTGGTTGATATTTTAAAGCCTTGAACTTTTTAAATACATTACCCATAAACACATTGATTCTTTATCTAAATTTAACTTATTTTTTCATTACTTTCTACTCTCCAGCAATTCTTTTTCAAATGTTCTTTCACTCTTTGCATATAAAACCACCGTTCCACTTCACTAAATTTGCAAAATTGGACAAAAACTTCCAATACGAAAACAACAAAAGACAGCCAAGATAAGGCCAGACATAAAAGCACAATTGACCACAATTCTTTTCGTGTTATTGAACCAGATCCTCTTTGTACACCTCGGCTCAAAAACGTTTCCTTGTTTTGATTGATCTCTACGTTAAACGCCCAGTCATTCCATGCTCCCATAAATCCACCTTCATGAATTCGCTGCACACTTGTCCTCACCCAGTACCTATTGTTTGTCGAAATTCCCAAAAACC
Source organism: Entomobrya nivalis (assembly GCA_034695485.1). Lineage (NCBI taxonomy): Eukaryota > Metazoa > Arthropoda > Collembola > Entomobryomorpha > Entomobryidae > Entomobrya > Entomobrya nivalis. The sequence continues at coordinate 13,993 of JAQFZH010001181.1, forward strand.
AAGGCTCAACATTTCGTTCTTCTTTGGTATAAAAGCAAGTTATAGATGATCCAAAGTTTTTTCTGAACCAACTAGTAAATTCATTATTGTACCAAATATTCCACCGAGCCTGTATCTCCCACGCAAGTTTATCATTAATAAAATGGTACAAGCTACGAATTTGGCCATCTGTACATTCTACACTCTTTTTACTAATACGTGGCTGAGCACAATGCACTTTCAAGCTTTGGTTTGCGTGATCTTTGAAACCGGCGCTAAATAACTGATCCAACGATGTATACGCTTGGAATACATCTTCAACAATTGTATGACCTGTGACGTTATTTTGGTAGGTAACCCAGTAAAAATAAGACGAAAAGGTTAACAATGCTAAGAAACAGCCCTTACGTTTAGAGTTAATCCCAGAGCCAGATAACAAATAAAATGTATCAATAAATTTTAACATCAGTTTGTAGAGTGAACTTGAAAGCGAACCTTTTTTATCAACAATTGTGTTAAATAAAGAAACACATATCCAAGTGATAATCCCTAAAATCCAGGTATAATAACCCATTGGCTTAATCCAAGTGTCGTATCCCAAAAGGGATGTAGTGTTCCTTGATTTTGTACTCATGCAGTAGTGGTAACTATGGCCAGAGTAGTATTGAAGATGCATTCCTTCATGCAAATTGCCATTGAAGTTAGTTCTAATATCGTAAGTAATGAAACTAGTTTTGTTTAAAACTTCCTCGTACCTAGCTGTAAATAGGGAGGAATATGTGATATTGTGAATTTTTGAAATTTCCCCAGCCAGCATTTGTTTTCCCCAACAGTGTTTGAGTTCATTTAACACTTTGTATTGACGAGTTCGGTAGGCTGTGTCACAGGAAAATATTTTATTTTTACTTTCCATTAAAAATCTTGGAGTTGAGTGGGATATCATAGCAAATGTAAGTTTACCATTGGCTGACCAAAAATAATTTTTGTGAAGGTTCAGAATTTGGTCTTGAATAGTAGCTAGATGTAATATTGTTTCGTTTTTAGAGCAGTAGTCATTGCAGAGTAGTGTTGCGTTTGTAAGTTCACCGGAAAAGGGATAATTTATGACAAGTTTAAATGACGGACTGTATAGAATTTGGTTATATAGCTGGCAACCAGGAGTTACGTCATCATCGTCAGTGTAAGCACATCTTTGAAAACTAGCGGGATAGTGAGTGTTCATATTTAAATATAAGACCAGAGTTTCAGTTAACATGAACAGATTGCTTAGTGAAGAAACAACTGTATCCACACTTTCGTTAAACATTTGAGAATATGGTAGAATCAAAACGTTGGTTGGTTTCATGAATTTGCATAAGTGGTATGTTAAAGGGAGACGGTTATCTTTTGATATAACAATTTGTTGTGTAAAATATTTGTCATTTGGATTAACAATGGAATATATGTCTACGCTAATGTGCAACACTATGTTGTCTGTGTGAGACAATAATTTCTGGTAGAATGTTTCCAGAACATTGATTTCGGGTGAATTTGCTTTAGTCACGAATACTACTGTGGCAAGTACAATTAAATGAAACATTGCGTTGCTGTACAGAAAAATTGTGAAAGTTTTATTCCAACTTATAGAATTTTAAAGCTTTTGAAATGAAGGTATTATTTCTCTAAGTTTCAACTGAACGGTTAGTCTTTTACGTGAACGCAAAATAAGGAATGGATAAAAAAAGAAGTTCAAAACACGCAAACAAGCACACGCGCAGGAAATATAAATTTGTAATTAGGTTTTGTTATTTCTTTAGGAAAGTAGGGCTTGATGTAACGATATGAATAAATTAATTGTTTTGGAAAGCTAGAAATATTTTTGTTCAAAATAATTTGTTCTGGACTATTTTAATGAGTAGGAATGATTGATCGATATTAGTTTTTAACCTAAATACTTTAAAGTGGAGCTAAATAAATCGATTTTGTCAGTTAAACACAATGTTGAATTCACTAATTTTTGCTTTATGATTTTTCAATGGCTTTTATTTAAATGTAAAAGATATTAGTATAATGAAAATTTTATTTTGGATTAAAGGAAGAACTAAATAGTTCAGCACTTATAACATTTGACGTAACTACCCTAAAACCACTTGATCACATTCTGTGCCATACAGATGAAAGTATATCAAATCATTGACTTCGTGGTCAGATATGAGAAATGGAGAGAGGTCCAATTCTGTTTGCTTGCAGTATTGTCTAATGTCTGATATAAAGTTGTGGAAGTCAATTTACGTAGCTTCAAAGTAGAAAGGCGAAATGTCTCTTTTCGAAATCAAAGTATGTACACATATATGCAATGTAATTATGTGTGTGTGGGTCTAGATGTTTAGGACATGGCCGTCCAAAAATCTTGTAAAGCACTCAAGAGCATTGAATTATTGAGTAAATTATTGTAAAAAATCATATTTCCCTGAATAGTGCATCACAGGTGCAATTGATTCATAATAATCGTCCTCAGGGACGGTCGTGCAAAATTTTAAATAAAAAATATTAGTTTTTCAAGGACTAAAAATATATTCCCTATATCTTATTGATAGAATATTATTTGTTTATAATATGATTCACTGGCAGAATCAAAGCTTTTGGTTTTACTGCTTTACTCAGAACTGTTTTTAGCTTACTTGGTTACAATGTTCTCGTAAACACCTTTAGCCAAATTAAAGTTCTCAAGGCAAATTAGTCAAGTAAATTCGCTATAACCACTAAACGCAAAAATTCAATTGAATTTAACATGGTGTATTAAAGTTTTTCTTAATATTTTCTTCCAATGAGCCAACTCGTTAGGAGGTTTGAGGCATAAATTTCGCAAACATTTGTTTTCGCATAGTTTTAGTTCAAAGTATTTAAATAATTTTCTATTGAAGCCCCACATTTTACCTTGTTGCAAATGTATTACGTTTGCAGGAAATGCAAAGCAAACAATAATTAACATTGCCGGAACAACATGTTTATCCTTTCCGATATCACTTATTTCTATTTCGTTTCTATTTAATTTTGTTAATGCAAACTTGGCTGAATCGTCTCAAAATTGGATCAACCTTGGTCGGACGTGTGCCCACGTATAATACGTAGAGGATTATGGATAAATATGGCCACTTTTAAACTTTCGTAGTTACGACTGTGGACAAAGATCGGACTTGGTGTTATTACCAAACAGCAACTCATACTTTAACTTAAATGTTTGATAAAATACTTGGTTATATGTGCTTATTCTTGGTATCAGTGGCTTGATTTGTAAAAATTAGCAAAATGCTATTTTTGCTTAATTTTTTTGTGCATTGTTTTTTGAATTGCTGAAAAATTCTAATTTATTAGAATTAAATCAAAGTTTTGATCATTAGTATGTTGTTTTGATTGCGTATTTCTGCTGCAGTAATTGTTTTCCAAAAAAGTCGACCTTTTTAAAAAATTGCATGCTCCGATTTTCGTCAAATTTCAATTTTGCGCATTCTTACTCTCTGACTTGACAAAACTATTAAAGGCCTCTCGTGCATCAAATTAAATCGGGTACAGCCGTATTCAATAATATCATAGTAATAAGACTTTACTACTTATATTGCAAATTAGAGGATATTTGATTAACTATTCTTATTAGGAATCACATAATACATTCAAAATTTTGGCAATTTTATTAATCTTTATTAAGGTTTTTCATTTAAGTTTTGTAAGTATTTCTAAAAGACTAAGCGAGCAACGGGCAGCATTTTAAAATCCTCTGAAATAGGAGAAAGGTTGTGTATGAAAAGTTGAAAGAAAAGTACTAAAAGCTTAGTCAATACAGAAGTCTAAAGTTTAGATACCATTTTGACAAGGATTTTCTCTGCATGGAATAATCTAACTTGTTATATTTTGCCCTGAAACTCATGGATCTGTAAAGCTACAGCCAAATATTTTGGTGTACATTTAAGATAGACCTTTGACTATCTTGTGGTATTAGCATCAAGGTCATACTAATTAGTCGATTACTTCCGTAATTATTCACGGCCAAAGCTGGCCATAGTTATTCATAATCCCCCACGTATTAGTACATTACGCTAAGTAAGCCACTTTGGATTTGGATAAAAAAAAAAATTTCCTGTAGTTCCCGCCTAACTTAACCTTAAACAAAGTGCACAATAAATGAAATGTTAACCATACGTCTACCTTTAGTCTTTCATTCAAGTTTCAGGAAATTCACATTAAAAATAAGTTTAAAACATTTAAAATATAATTTATTTTGCCTAAACAATACCCGATTTCATATTTTTTTCCGCATTATGTTATTTCCTTTCCATTGCACCACTTGAGTTTAACAGAACTCTGTGTTGACTATAAAACAACAGACGCAGTAACCGAAATACTTCACCAACTATGCTTTTCACACAAAATTTAATATCCCTAATTCAATTTAGCATAGATTTCCTTAACCTTTTTGCTCAATTTCCATTTCAACTTACCCCGAAATCCTATATGTTAACCTTTAATCACAAAAGTTTAAAAAAAGAACTATTTTCTCACAATCTTCATATCTTATTCTCGATCATTGCAGCCTTTCAAATATTTCGGTTCCGAAATATTTTTCCTTTAGGAGTGATTTTTGAAGGGATTCTTTATTCACTTTTGCCACTTACACTTGCTATCTTAGTTCGTATCTATTTCGAAAGAAACAAATGCGTAGTTGAAATTTTCAATATTTTTGTGACATTTGAGCGGAAATTAATTCAAGGTAAAACATCATATACAAACACAATATGTATGACTATATAGTTTACTTATTTTTTTTGTAAATTAAATTTCTTACTATAGGTTCGCTGAAACTATTACACATTCCCAAGAAGGATTACATTCTAGTCATTAAAACATTCCTTTTATGGGCAACATTCACTGCATTCGTTATATCGACTTGCCAATCAAGCAGATATTTTCTGCAACAATGTCTGCCATACGCTCCGGGATTTGAATTTTTAGATGAATGTGTGAAATTTAAAGGTCCACACTTCTATTTTTACTTCCATTTCAGCAAACAAATTTCAGTGGTGTATTGGGCAACTATTACTTTGATTTTTTCCTTGACATTTGTAAAACTTGGAGGAGCATTTTTCTTTGTTACAGTTCAACTCCAATTTGTCGAATCATGCTGTATTAAATACTACCTAAAGAATCTATTAGAAAATATTTCAACAGAATCAAAACCTTCAAACAGCTTACCTTTTGTGCATATATATAAACAGCTTCAGCTTATTGTATGTTATTACAATCAAATTCACCAAGATGGCTTTGTGCTCGTGATGTTAGGTTGTATTGGGCTGTGCTTTGTATTTGGTTTGTTTGCCATAATATCAAGTTGGACCGTCATTACTATTACAAATCTACAATTTGTTGTACTGGTGGCCGCATCATCTCAGTCTGTTTTTGGATTAATGATTATCTTTGGAAACTTTGCTGCAATTTATGAAGACTCAGTAGCATTTGTCAAAGTTTTGCCCACCCCACGTGACGTTGCAATCTCAACAATTAATCGAACTGAAATGCGTCATCTGAAAATCAATAGAAAGGTAGGACAGTCATTGCATCCTTTGAAAATTAAAATTGGCTCCGTGAACTATGTCGACAGGTTCACACCAGTTATGTTCATTGATTTCTGTTTTGGAAATGTTGTCAATTTGTTACTTTTAAAGTAGTTCAAGATTTCTGGTTGAAGCAAGCTTAAATATTTGTTATTGTATGTAAATATATATATGCTAGTGTAAAAAATATACTTAATTCATTTGTTTAATTTTGATTCTAATAAATTTTCATACTGATTTGATTTCAGTCAAATGTATACTTATTAATAGAACAAAATCAGATGGCATATCTTAAGTAAATCTATATTTCGATTTAAAATATATATAGTTAACTATGTAGGTGTTCTATATTTATTGTGAGTTTTGGAAGTTGTGCCTTGTCATTCAAAGAAACTACCTGAAAAGTAAAAATATTCAATTGACATTGTTTATGTTCAATTTGTCAAGTTGTTTATTGATAATTTAAAACAGTATAGATATCTATAATTTTGATTCATTCTCCCACAAGTAGAAGCGTCACAACCAGGTTTGATACTTGACACACCGTGTTCAACAGTGTGCTTCGTTGCAGTACAAAAAACTGACCAACGCATATTGCCGTAGGAATGCAAGCTTTTAGTTTCCTCTGAGCTGATTTGGAATACAAGCGAGCTTTCCAATACATTCGAAATCTTTCACTTTCCTCTTTCCCCACCACGCCAAAACTGTGAACAATCACAGTAGCAATTGCAACTATCAAATCAAATCCCAATAATAGCAGCAGCATAACGACGGGTAGTTCCCCATGAAACTTCATGCAAACCATTGTTGTAACCACGTTAATACAAAATGCAGTGAGCACAATAGTTGGAAATAGAAAATAACCAAATTGATTAATTTCCTTGACAAACAAAATATTTTGTGCGTAGACGATCCATTGACGATGAAATATGTTCGAACAATTTTTAACAGAACTGTCCTGATTGTAACCTCGTTTAAGAAGGTACTTTGCTTCATAAAAAACCGCGGTTATATAGTTGAATGCTTGGATTACAGGAATAACTCCAAAGAATCCAAATATGCCAATATATATGCAGCAAAGCGCTTTGACTAAACTTGGCCAATTCTCGATTACGTTTCGGGGTAAGATGCAAGTCAAAATTACTTGTGCTGGATTACTGCTACTTATTATAGGAAACACGGTGACTGCCGCCAGTCCCACGATGCAAGCCATCATTAGGTTGTAAAGTAGAATACCAAATAGAACACTTTCTCTTTTTGTCGGTACACTTGACATTTTCCCGGGGTTTTTTAAACGATCTAGATACAATTTTTTTGCTTGGCTCATCATGAAAACGGTGTTGCTAGTTCGAGATTTAAAAGTCCATGAACTGACCAGACAGATTATAAAAAGTATTATGTATAAACACAATAGAACGCCTCCTAAAACCATATTTTGGGCTTGCATTTTTATTTCTTTGGAAATTAAATCTGATATATTGTCAGTTTGTGTGAAATGCGTTTTCGAATTCAGAATTCGTTTGATGCCTAATAAGCTTGAGATGACTATAGTGACGAGGTTACGGTCAATGAGACGTGATTGGAACAACTGCTTTTTGACTATTGGATTATCCGAAAAACCGTCCCCATTCGCATTGTAAATTACTCTTAGAGGGCGAAGCCTTTGCAGTATATTTTGAATTCGAAATAAAGAATCCCACATTTCACTTATATTTATTGTCGCAGCTCGGATACGAATTGTGCAGTTCAATGCAATACGTAGGTGAAAATGAGTTTTATTTGCTGTTGGTCGTCTTATTTGGTACAACTTGAGCATGCTATATTTAACTAAAATGGGAACGTTGATCAAGAGCAATTAAATAAATTGTTCAAATAACAATTTGGAAAATTTAGGCCAATTAAATAAAATTAAACGATGTTTTAAAGCTTTTTGTGTATTTTGTGGAAAACTTGTAGTTCTGTATTCAGAGAGGACCGTTTGGCAGTGTTCCTTGGATAATTTTTAAACTTGACCTTTAGCAAATACATTTGCCATTTTTGCCCATAACAATAAAATATTCATAGAAGCACGATTAATGTTATATATCAGTAAGCGTGAAAAGGTTTCCCTGAAAAATTCGACGACGTTTTGTGTGTAGAACGAAATATGAAAATCGGAACCCAACACGTTCTAACACACCAAATCTAATTTAATTGTACCAAGTTTACGAAAAATTTATGAACACGTATAGTTAGGATTTATAATGATAATGGGTTTGTGCGAATAATTATTACAAACGCTAAAAACATGATTTTCTATCAGATGATCATTGGCGCCAGAGAAGTTAGTAAACTATTTATCAATAAAAGAACGGTCGTTATTATCATATCGGCAAATCTGCATACTTAATGAAAATAGTTGATATTCATCTGTAACATTAAAAATGCATGAAACCAATTCTGTAATTTGGATTTTACATCAATCAGTATTGATTGATCGTAAGCTACGATAATTTTATGGCTACCAACGAGGGATAGTTGTAGAATTTTACTTCTATCACATAATTTGGAAGCTCAACAAATGTATTTCATTTATTCAAAAAATGTGTTACAGCTTGACCTGTATTTATTAGTTGTCAAGTGGCAAAAATATAGTTTACCTTGCATTGTGTTTATTTAGTAGGTAGTTCTATTGAAAATTAAGATTTCCACCATAATATCATATCGTAGTTGGTAAAAGCTTTGGAAAAATCATTGGAATACTTTCCACTTTTTGTACTTCATTATAGTCGTATTCCATTAAAATATTATGAACTATTAAAATCTTATTGTTAGATCAAGTAGTGATAACGTATTTTTATTATCTACCTGAAATGTAATGAAACACGTTAATAAAGACTAAATTACTAAATTATGGAAAGGGAATGTAATAAACTCTGAGCTGGTATCTAATGTAAATATAAATCTTTTGCATATTCCAAAGTACAAATAATTTCATGAACAGCTTAAAAAATATGCAAATGGACAGTACAATTTCTGTTTTGGGAATGATGTCAGAATGCAACTATTAAAATAGGTCGTAAAGCATTCAATGCATAAAAGACAGGTAAACTAGCTTAGCATGCAAACTGTCAGGAAATGCGGTTAAGCAAACAACATTTGATTCCTCATTATTATTGGAAACTTGTGAGAACGAGTGCATTTTTCGGAAATTTTCGAATGAATCTTTTGTTAGAATGATTAATAAATCCGTTTAATACTTGCATACGCTTTACTAAAATAATAATTAAACTACAAAACATTACTCAGGACTTTTTTTTAGTATAAATTCGATTGAAACAGACGCATCAACAACATCATCAACATAACATAATATCACTATCTAATATGCTTGTAATAATTGTAATAGAAACCATGTTTTTCTGTACACTCACGTAAACGTCGAACTTGTGATTATATCCAAAGTGATTTTTCACTTACTTGAAAAACTAAACACCGTTTGTGTATTTAGCTAAATAAAAAGTTTAACATGAAAGCAAATTCATCACGTCACAAAATATATTTGACATCAAAAAGGGCCATTTAATTTTATAATAAAATATTTTATAACAAGTAAATGTTTCGTGGATTTATCGCATTTAATTAGTTATCAAAAATCAACATCATAATTGTTTGATTGATTTTATTTTTTATTTAATGTACCGAAAATACCAACTCATGTTTTTACCCACAATTGCATGTTTGTCAGCTTTCGTGTTTACAAGGTTTTTGTAAACACCCTAATTCTTATGATCAGCAAAGTTATTTTTATGTCCACAAAATGCACAGGTTCTATTAAATATAGTGTGACAATTTGTACATATTGCAAAACATTTGTCTTGTAAACTAAACCATGT
>JAQFZH010001182.1:0-23384 GCA_034695485.1 Entomobrya nivalis
TTACGAAAATACAACAATACTTTGTCGTAAGCAGTCGTAACGTAACCTCAAGATTCAAAAGGCAAAAGAATAACCTTAAATTATATTGTCTTAACGTGACATGTTATGTGGCTTATGAGGGGGAAATTTTTCAATTTCGAATTATATTTCGACATCAATTAAGAGTGAAAATATAAATTGAGTGATGTAGATCAAGCATGAATTTTAGCGAAAGGAATATTTTAAAACATCCAACTCTGTTTTAGTGTTAATATTCAAGGCTTATAATACGGGTGGGATGGGATGAGTTTTTTCACATGTATTGTATGACTTGATTGCTCAATGAAGCCAATCAAATTTGTGTAGGCGACGAAATCTATAGGGTCAGAGAGTAATTAGTTTAGCAGCTCATCCTCTGAGATCAGATACATTTTTTGCTGGTTTAATTTTCACCACTTCTTAGCCTGGTATCGGTACTAAGCCTTTCCCTTATCTCTGTTTGCACGATCAATGTGGATTTTTTTTTTCGATTGTTTTACATGACATTATTGTGTCAGTCTTGGCAAAACGGTTACGTACACTATCAAATGTACATATAATGGTTTGTACAAAACGTAACTGTTGAAAAATGGTGATCTTCTATATGCATTTCATATGTTTCACGGTTCCTGTTGTTTTGTGTCTTTACCGTGTTTGGGCTCATTTTCCATTTAAGACATTGTTTTTTATTGAAAAGATGACGCTTCATAGCTGATAAGATTCCCATTAACAAAACAAAACACGTTTACAAAACTACAATGTGTAAGTAGCAATGTAACAGGAAAGGCCCTAATGGGGTTCGATCAAGTAAAACACTTTTCTTATCTGGGATGGTACCTTTCTTCGCTAATGGAATTTTCTAATTCACGACTGAAATGGAAGATGTGGAATATATACGTGTGTGCGTGTGTTCTTTTCTGTATGTTGATGCGTAACTTTATATATTGCAAATTAATATGTATGCAGGTTTTCATACTGAAAGGCTAACACACGAATTAAAATCACACTGAAATATTGACCTAGAAAAGTTTATGTAAAGAAGTTTTTTTAAAATGTATTTTCGATCAAAAAATCATATTTACTTAATTTGGTCCTGCGAAGATTTTTTGTTGGAAAAATTTGTTCCAGTTGACAAACTAAAGAATTCACGGCAACTATTTACGCATGTCTCGATTTCAATGTCACCAAAAGAATTTACATTTTGGTCAAAGGTAAAGTTAAGGCCTTCCCTGGTTAAAAAGTCATCTTGTGACAACAACAAATATACATTCTTAAAGAAAGTGAAAGGTCAGTCCCAGAGCAGCAGGCGCTTAGCTTTACAATTGTATTCTTAATTATCATACATTGTGTAATGCTGTCTCTTCACTTCAAGATGACACTAACAACTAAGCACTGAGCACATTCCATTTGTAAGATGTTTATGTTCAATGTCATTCTCGCCTAGACCCAAATTCCGGAACTCCTTCGAGACATCATGGAATCCACAAAAACGCATTGAATCGTAGTAAAGCTACGAGCAGAACTGTCATTTTCTAAGAGCACTACTGACCAATTTTTAGATACGTTTTTTCTTTCAACAGGGTTCATTCTCATCATCTCATCCACCATTATTTATAGCACATCGTACGAGATCATGATAATAAAGGCTGTGGCCAAAACAAAACCTTGCGTTTTTTCTACTTAAAGGGCTGGCTTACTATTAACTATTAATGGTAATTTGACAGTAATTATTCAGCATCGTCGCCTTCTCCTTTTGTTCTAATTATAAATTAGAATGAGGAACAAGGCATTTTATGCGGGACCCTATTTATGTGTATGATGATGAGACATGTATAACAAATGGCTTAAAAGATTAAACTATTCCTCTTAAATTTTCATGGATTATTGGATTTGCACGTATGTACTTGTGCGTTGTTTGATGATAATGCTCATAATAATAGAACATAACCGCATATGAAACGAAACAGAATGTCTTAAAATTGCAATCAACAATTTTGAAGACCTAAGAATACTTTTTCCATATAATTCTAGCAAGGTTTTTTTTGTTCAATGGAGATAACTGGACAAGAATAAGATTGCAATGCAACATAGACAAAACCTCAACAACAAAAACAGTAAAAAACCATCATATATTTAAATAGCTAGTAAACACGTTTACTAATTCCTTAAAATTCGTTTACCTTTCAACCTTTAAATATTTTAAGTCCCCAGAGCATTTCCAGTGAGGCTCATTTTACATTATTCCATTAAACTGTCTGCCTGTAAATAACAATCAGTGTATTTACAGTATTTACACATTCTTGAATTCCCGAGTGCTTAAAAAACTTCTGGAACAAACAGTTTTGCTTTGTTAACTTGTTATTGACTTTTGTATCTTGAAAGGATGATAACTCTAAAACTGAAGTCATACATGCGAATATTTTATATTCTTGAAAAACAAATGCCATATTATTATTATATGTCAAATGTATATTAGCATTCCAATGAAATGAAAAAACAACAAACCCCTGACCATACCCAACATGAAATATGAACAATAAACAACGAAGGATGACGTCAATCTAGCTACTTTCATAACGCTATGCTATTGTTGACACATACGCAGGGGGCAGGGAACACCTACAAATATTTAAGATTAACAATGCATACATAGATGTTATTTATAGCAAACCAAATTTTCCTAATCTTTTTATTGATTTTCAGGCATCCTAATGATCGGAACCTTGAATACAAAGAGACGTAATCAATAATCAAGGAAGCCAAAGAGCCAAGAACTTTTAACAAAAGAAAGCCAAAAAGTAAAAGTGTCCACTTGTCTCATAAAACCCCAAATGCTACTATTACAGATTAACAATGCTTTTTATAGCATCAATGCAACGCTGTGCCTGCGGTAAGTTAAGAATAGTAACATTATGCTTTTTCATCTATTTTATTTATCAGTATGAAACCCTTTGATCGGCTTAAATAAATTGTAAATGGTTGCTTGCGTCACATCATTAAATAAAAACCTCTCGTGTGGTCCTGGTTCTCGCGCATGTATTCCTTTTCAAAAAAGCTGCAGGAGTTTTAACTTCAAACTTGTGTTTTGTGTCATCATCACCGATATGAAAACATTAGAGCCTTTTTGAAAAAAAACGACCTTCGACTTCAGTGCAGACTACAATGCAAGTTTTATTGTTGCCCAAATGCTTTTCCAGTCGAGGCGTAAGTAATGGGATCTAAATATTTACAAAGATAAGTCAAAAAGTCATCAGTCATCTCATTATAGCTGCACCAAAGTTCCATAGAGTATTGTTGTGGGATGGTGGGATGTATTATTGAATAATTTCTGCTTTCTGTTGTTTGTACTTAAGGTATTATCCACTTTTCCTTAAATTCAAGTCCGCAAATCCTATTCAATGATCTTTTTTCTCTTTGTACTTTGGTACATTTTAGTAAAATCCATTATATATGATAAAAGTAAAGCATATATGTATGCAACTTATCCTATTATCAAATAATGCTCATTTTGCAAGACATGATCTCTTCAACCTTACTGCCAAACAATTGCGTAGACATGTTAATGTAACGAGCAGCGATAGTGTGATCGAAGGTTTCAAATATTGCATGTATGCATGTAGTTTCCCTGCTACGAAATAAGATGATCTACAGATTTTTTTGTGTAGGGCCTTTAAAGGCTTAACGTGAAGACATACAGGTAAACTCCTATTTATGCACTTTAAGTGTTGAAAGTCAGTTTTACTAGAAAGAATGTGATATTTTGGGGAGGGATAAGAATAATACGCGAAACGAAGGCAAGGGAGGTTGATGGTGATATGTAAAATAAAATGATGCATATTTTCTCTCACAGAAGTATGCAGCTGGGGATAATCTGAGCCCTTTATGATTGCGTATTTTGCTGCAACCGCACAGCCGTATAATATACAATACATTGGGGTATATATTCCTTTTTTTGCTTTTACCACGAAAATGATGTGTCTTCTTCAACATAGTTCAATTAGAACAATGCCAAGGTAGAAATGCGAAGGAGAGAGCAAATATGTCCCAAAATACCAAGAAATCTTTCAGAGAGTCAGTGCACTAATAATAAATGTAATCATGTATGTTGCATATTTTTCATATACAATAATTGTAAAGGTGTACATTGCATTAGTGTATCAAGATGTTGTTATCTTGTTGGAATAAATAGTACTACGACTTTATAACTTGTATTCGTATTCATATTCATGTTCGGGAATTACATATGTAACTTTACAAATGTACATTATTATGTCACAAAGTGAAAAGTAAGCTGATGCATCATGGCTCCCCGAACGCGAACAAAAGTGCGATTTCAAGTTTGGTCTCTGGGTTATGATATGATATCATTGGTAATTTATTTGAATGATGATGGTAATGCATTTTGACTTCGTATTATATGCATTGTTTTGTTGCCCTCTGATTTGTCATTGCTGCCTTTTTCTCTGGTGACAGACTATTCTTTTTGATGCTTTAATTGAATGACTAATGGACACGAAAAATTCACCCCTTTACTTAACCCACGACGACCACGATGAGCCGCCACGTAAAAGCTGTGTGCATTACATATACAATAAAATATTGTTACATTTTGTTTACGTGAGTGATGATGATTGCTGTTTTAAATGGTGGAACGACAATGTGTGCATAGACACGCAAATTTGATCACATTGGAATGTGCCTCTAAAAGAAAGGCGCACGCCAAAGACCTTCAATATCGTTGACAAAGGATTCCATATTTACGATGATAATAAGAATGTACGCATCTTCTATGCATTTCTCTGCGTAACGTATTAACAAAGTTAAAATGTTTTGTGGGTAATGTACACAGATATGATATTTTACTAGGTCATTGCTTACTTGCCATTTATCTTGGATATTATCTTTCACTCAAAAAACCGGACGTGTTCAGTCGTCTGATTGAGACCGAATGACAACGTTGTCTACTTTGAACTTCGTGTTTGGCTTACTTTGATTTTTATAATGAGCTAGAATCGTGGTTCATGTGATATATTTGTGTGTTACGATTAATTGCAAATATTGGTAATTTTCTTGTGTAAAAAGTGAAAACTGGTGAAATGTGGAACTGTTTAAGCATGTGCTACTGTTATAAACTAGCAGAATGCTTTTGTTAATTTTAATCAGTGTGCCAATGAAAACTTCGGCAAACCCCTGACACTAAAAAGCCCATGCATTTCTTTGTGCCGACAAAAAGTGTAAGTTTTTACAAGAGTTAAACCAGTGAAAAAAGTTAAAATGGAAATCCTATTGCGTTTCTCGATATGGATGGTGTTGCTCTCATTGGGCTTTGCTCAACTCAGCATTCACAAAGATTCATCGTTTCAAAATGGAAAAACTTTGGAAGGTGTCAATGGTCCATCTCCACCGGATCCAATGCAAAGACGTTTGTCAAAAGATTTGTTCAAAAATATGAATCTAACGACGAGTTCCAACTCTGCCGGAAATCAGCAGCAAAAGCGTTCTGCTGGCAAAGTTGAGATTTTGGAAGCTGGCTCTAATCTTCGGACCAGGGGTGGACCAAGAGTTTTGAAAAGGGGATCGCAGCCGGGAGCGCCGGGGTCACGTTTTTCTGACTCCATGTTCACTGTTAAAAGCTCACTTACAAGAAATAATGGTGGTTATGGCCAACCGGTTTCTTTTGAAAGCGCATCGGGCATTCCTCTTGTGGCAATTCCTGGAAATAATGTTCCCCCACCAGTGTACAGTTATAACGGAAACTTATCCCCTCCAGCTCCACCACCTTCACCCTCAGTGACAATCAATGGAGAATCATCTTATGGAAATCCAAGCCCCACAGTTTTAACATACAGACCTGTTGGTCCAGGAGGTGGTGGTTTAGCATCTACTACTTCCATGCCAGATATTATATTTCCACCGGGGACCCCTGGACCACAACCAATTCGACCACCAACAGGTACTAGTGTTCCAATTATTGGGGGTGGAGGACCAGGCGGAGGTGGTGGCTCTGTGCTACCTCCGTCTCCACCTCCAGAAGAAATATTTCCTCCAGCTCCACCACCAGATACTGATGAGTTTGACCTGGGAGTTGGAAGAAGGTTGAACGTTGTTGGTGCTCCTGGAGCCCCCGGTCTAAGAACAAGGACAAGATTTGTGTCGTCTTCTAACAAGTCACCACCAAATTCAAGATTTTCAACCACGGAAACTTTTGGACCTTCATCTTTATCAAACTTGGAAAGACTTCGAAGTGGGGACAATGTGAGACGTGAAAGATTACGTGATAAAGTGAAGGAGTTTAAAACGGTGGAGGATGTGGGTCAGCCATTGTCAGAGGAAGTTGAGGATCCCAATGTTATTACAGGTATAAAGACAAACATAAATACATATCTTAATTTCATTAATTTTGATTTTAATGTTTGCATCCGGAAGTTTACTAACATATTTTTTTATTTTTGAACAGATTTCGTTTTTTCTGATATAAAATGCTACAAGACTCGGCTCAATGAATATTTCGGGGCAACAATACACATGAAAACTGGCTTCCACCTACCATACATCCGGGACCGACCACAAGATCCATTAATATCTGAAGAATGCAGACTAGATTTAGTAGAAGGGACCAGAGGATCATATCACATGTCTGTAACTGATTTGCGGGGATGTGGTGTTGAGCAATGTGGAGAGGTATGTATGATGCTTAAATTGACAGAATAACAAAATTATGTTATAATTTGTTTTGTTTTTTAAATTATTTTTTCGAATTTGTGACTAACTTATGAATTTTGTTCGCAGGCTATGTGTTTGACCATGGTTTTTCCCCGAGTTCCCATGTTGGCTTTGGCTGATGATGAAGTGACCACTATAAAATGCATCCCACAAAAGAGTACCATGTCTGACAACAAAAGCATTAGTTTTGCTGGAGATTCGACGTATGCATGATAATAAAAATTAGTGCAGAATATCTTAGTTTTATTGCAATGAAAAATATACATTCTATAATTTTTATATACAATTTTACACAGAGAGAACAGACGTTCGTCATCAACAGTGGAAGGAGGCATCCAAGAATTCGTGGCAGAAGTTGGAGTCTTTCGGCAAAACCCCGGATCCTCCAATGGTCTTTTCGTAAAACGTGTGAACTCTGGTGGAGTTGTTCAGTTAGGGGAACCATTGCAGCTTCGCAGCGTTGTTCGTGGAACTGATGGTAAATAAAACATATAATCAAATATTTGCAATGCATTTCAATCAAATATATGTTGTGAAATGTCTTCTACAAATATTTAATTTTATATCATTCAGGCTGGAAACACTCAAAGTTGACGGATGTGAAAGTGTGGCGAATGCGCGATAATTTGTCCCCAAAACTAGATAATTTGGATCCAAATGATGCCTCTGAAGTGATCACACTGGTGGATGCCCGTGGCTGTAGAAATGACGAATATTTGGTTAGCAAATAGATTATTATAAATACTAACTAATTAGCTTAATTAAAATCGTAGTAAATAAAAAAGCATTTAAAAAATCAATTAAACTAACATATAACTTTATTTATTCACCTCACTAACATAATAGGTAATTGCAGACGAGCACCCCATTAAGGATCCGAGAAATGACATGGTACATCACTTCACTTTCAAAGCATTCCTTTTTCGGGGTCAACGTGTTAACGAGCCGTTGATCGTAACTGCAAGAGTACATGCATGCCAAGAATCACAAGATTGCTTTGTAAGTAGTATATCATATAAAATTCCAAACAAATATGTAAACTTTTAAAAACTTGTATTCATAAAAACAATCATCTTTCTTAATTAGATGGACTGTGGAATCCAAGGTCGAAGGAAACGTTCTCCTGTTGAACTTCACAATGCCAGCTCCATTGTGCATGATTACGACTCGCAACTGGCCTTGCGCGTTGTTGGCTTAAAAGATCATCCTTCTTCCATCGATGACGAATTTCCATTTGACTATCATCCAGTACCACAATCTGTTTTAAACCATACTAGGATCGACACAGGATCTATGTCATGCAACGAAAAAATGTTTGCCACTGGACTGGGCGGTGGGTGCATTATGCTTTTGATTTGCGGACTTGGTCTGGCCTTATTCACTTACATCAAACAAGGGAAACAAACTAACAACAGGAAAACATCACCACCAGCAGCACACTACCGTTATCCTCCACCATCAGGAAGACCAATGAACACACCTTATCAGAAACCCCTTCCACCTCCTCCAACAACCGCTTCAGAACGCCTTCCTGAGGCCCCCAAACAATTCCCCTCATCGATCAACCCCAATTCAAATGACAAAGCCGCTAGGGATGACCTGGCTCCAGTGAAACGATTACTAGAAGAAATAATTAGCAACAATAACAACAACAACGAAAACGCCAAAACGAGACATGGTGGAAAGTCATCATCTAATAAGAATGATTCCGGAAGCAAAATCAAAGAGCCCCAATCTGAATACGCTTGTATCGATGAAACCAATTCTTCCTCAACATCATCTGCATCTTCTGCGGAGGACTTGAGGAAATCTAAAAGGGCAAAGGACAACTTGTACATAGTCTACTGCTACGACAAAGATAAGAAGAACAATAAGAGTAAGCTTCCAATGAGTGCTCCATCCTCCACGCGCTTGAGAAGAAAGCACCTGAGACGGATGGCGGAAGAGAATGATTTTGACTATGAAGACGAAGATTTCATTGGGGAAAGGGATGACGATTCGGAAACAATGGCCTCTCAAACAGAAGATCCAACTGATGAATCAGACGAGTATGGAGAAATTAATAGAGGTAATAACAACGTAGTTAGCAACATAGTGAAGAATCAAGCTGTTCGCCGAACTGTTCGCGAGGTGAAGAAAAAAAGTAAGCAGAATAATGTTTTGGCTTATGCAAGTACACGTTGTGCAGGAAGAATACGTCGGCGGATAAGCTCTGTTTATCGTGAAGGGTACTTGAGTGGAATCCGTGGGGTGATTCAATCCGCTGCAGCTGCTGGTTCCAAGGGTAGTGTTGGTCGATCTTCGCTAAAACACCAGAAGTCGCCATCCACTGGAAACATTCCAGAGATCATTGCTGAAGAACGAGGGACTGGAGGTGATGGTTACTCAAATCAGTCTTCAGGAAAGAGAATTAATTTCAGCGTTCGGGAACGTCGTTCGGAAAGAAAACGTCATCAGCATTATCAACAAGATCATCTGAGTCAAGAGCAATATTCAAGTGGGGGCATGCTTTCTGAAGCTACAACGCTTGCATCAACGTCTGACTTGGACTCTGCATACTCGGGATCAAACTGTTCCAAACTTACTGAAGTTTACGAAATGAAGAGAGGAAACCTAAAAAATGCTTCTGGCCGACATCCAGATTTTCGTAATGCTAAATTACAACAGAATCGGATGGATGTTCAGCGTCAGCTTATTCGAAGTGGAGCATCTCAAGGACGAAATTTCAATGATAAGCAAGAGGTTCGAAGGACAACAAGCTCACCAAACAACAAGCAGAGCGCTTCTGCTATAGCTATTGGTCATGGCTCTCCTCCTTTACCTTTTGGAGAAACAAAGGCTACTCATTTCGTCACGCGTGATGATTCCACTACAAAAATTCTTATTGTGCCTGAAACTCATGTTTGAAGAACCACATTATATACACCAGAGTAGAAAAGAGTGCAAACATTGTTCAAATTTAATAGAAACTGATTAATTCATTTAAGACCAAATTTTTTTTTTCCTATATTGCGAAATGATTGGATTTCTGACCTATCATAGATTTTTTCAATGCTGATACAAACTAGAAAAAAGCATGAACATTACATTCGACTGAAAAATAGGCTATTAATAGATGTACTTTTTGATTTAAATGTATACATTTTTATAATAGTTTATGAACAAGAATGATACAGGATTCCTGTTTTTACTATAAAATATGTTTGACTTGTAACTTGCAAGGTAAAGTGTTAATTAATCTATAACTGGGATCCAGTTCGTTGTTTTTGCGCTCGCACAAAAAAATGCATTAAATTTGCTTGGCTGTATTTGAATTAGTTTGTTGTTTTGTAAATGACTTCTTGTGCAATTTTATTTTGTATACACTAGTTTAAGTTTTAAAATAGTAAGTTTTTAATCTAACAGATTATATGAAACACTGTATTTTTGTACTTATGAATATATTTTGAAATAAAAAAATTAAGTTGATCTTTACCCTTACCATTCCAGTAGTCCAGTCTTTTTCAATTTTCATAAATGGAAAAAGCTACACAGTCCATTAAAAAATTCATACATGTGTAGTGTAGACTATGCACTTTCTCCATTAATTTTCAGTGACAAAGTAAAACAAACTCCAAATGTGGCTTTCTTAACATCTCGTTGATTTCAACAAAAAATTGATATTTTCTCAATTAAAAAATTATTAAAATACTAAAAAATGACTAGAGAACATTGTATAAAATCCCCTTTTCATTTCCTAAATCTCTTTGGAGTTCTCCTACTAATATCATTGGATCTAAGATGCAAAGCAGAAAGACTATTTCAGTCAAATCCATACAGCCATCGTGAGGTACTTGACCCCAACGGAAAGTTTTTACTGGAATGGATAGCGACACCGAAAAGCTCGGATATCGTGTTCAACATAACGGCAGAAACAAGAGGCTACGTGGCAATTGGTTTTTCCAAGACAGGAAGAATGACAAAGTCCGATATTGTAATGGCTGGTGTTGATCGTGGTATTTCGTACATATCGGTAATTATATTTATGCAATAAATGATACATTATCGGAACATACACAACATAAACATACAAAAAATTTAAACATGAATGAATTGCTGGTTAAAGGATAGGTTTACAAGACATGACAGAAGAGTTCCAGTGGAGGATATCCAACAAAATTGGAAACTGCATGGGGCATGGGAAAATAAAACGCATACAAGTGTCCGTATTTCAAGGAAAAAGAATACTTGTGATCCTCAGGACTATGCAATAAATGTAACTTTTGCTTGTTTAAAAAATAAATGGAAACTTTTTCTTAACATTTTGTCTTTTCTATTCCAGGACAATACCTTGTTCTTAATTTGGGCATTCGGAGAAGACGATACAGCCGACTACCATTTTCAAAATCGGGGAACAGTACAACTTCGTCTTCTCCAGCCAGACTTGGCACCTCAAGTGCCAAGTCAGCAATCAGCAACGAATGCCCTCTCTAAATCATTAGCAGGACTTGACGTCTGGAGACTAACTGTGAATGTAAATCAAGTTCCTTCGGGTGACTCATGGTGTGTATTTCAAAAGGGTCCTGAACTAGAGACAAAATCTAATATTATTGGGGTAATCTTCGGCACTTCATCAATAAAACCCTTTTGTTCTCATTGGTATGCAATAAAGAATGTACATTTTATTACAGTTTTCCACTCCAGTAACTGATGAAATGGTAATGAAGCATTTGGATCGACTGATAATTTACAAATGCAAATTCAATTATATGGCATCTGAACGGATTCTGAACGAGACTGAAGATATGATGCAGTCAAAATTTGAAAATCTGATTGATTACAGTGGAGAATGTAAAAATACAAGTGAATTATTTTCATTTTGCAAAGATATTATCTATACTTGGGGGATGGGTGGACACGTAAGCAATTAGTAATTCATGTTGACAATTTGCCAAAGAAAAATATATTTCATGCCACATTAATTAATTTTCAAGGACACATTTCTACCGAATAACGTTGGAATTCCATTTGGTGGTGACGATGATTACTATTTACTGGAGTCGTATCTCGTGGTCCCGAAAGAAAATCAAAATACTTCTGAAACAAAGCCTACTGATGAGCCAGTACCAATGAAGAATGATGAGTTTATCGTTAATATTCATACGGATATTTTGCTAACAGAAAGCCCAAGGTACAAATTTTTATTTGATAGTTTCATAGAAAATATATTAAAATAAGTTATGTCAGGTAGTATGGATTTGATTTCAGGAAGTTTGAAGCAAAAATATTAAAAATCGGCTATGACCCATCAACTAATTTATTGATTCCACCAAACTCAAAAGAATTCGAAGCATTTGGCCACTGTGCGAATGAATGTACATCCAAAATGATACCCAAAAGGAAACCGTTACGATTATTTGGTGTCTCATTTGATACTGGCGAATTCGGTAGTATAAAATCGTGATAATATCATCTTTAATTAATTTATCTAACAATGCCAACTTTAGCTCTACAAAACTTTTCATAAAAATATCATAGGTAAAGCTGTATCGCTCCATCATCTCAGGAATGCATTTGAGCTACCATTACTTTTTCAGGATGAAAATCACAGACCTTCGTCTCAGCAAATGCAAATTCTGTCATTAGAGACTCCAATACGTCAGGGGGATCAAATTACTGTTCGTATGTGATGACAATTTATATAAGCACTGTTAAATACTTTCTTTCAAGTTACAAGTTTTTTTAAGCAAAAACTTTAATGACAATTTTAGGATGTAAGTACAGGAGTGCATTAGGATCTGGCATTGCGCCACCTCCATCCTCCAATAATTCAATGCCAGAAGCTCATCGATGTTTAGCTTATCTGTGGTATTATCAAGACAAGATGAACAGCACCTCAACTGAAAAAGATACTCCACATATTTACGAGTGCACCAGTAAAATTCATCCCGGGGATTTTGCGAGATGGGTAGATGAAAATGCTTCCAGTGAAATAAGACGGTTTGTAAATTTTAAATCTGTATCAGTCAAATAATTTAATTTCGTTTCCATTTTTTTCATAATTATTTTATAATTAATTACAAAAAAGGTACATTGGCTCTCCCCAACTGGTAGATAAATTAAGGAAACAAAAATGGACTCCCCGTTTACTATTTTCATTATATGAACTTTACGAATTAGGAAGATATCGTTCTTCCTGTGGTGGAGTGATCGGGAACCAGCAACAAAGAAGTGTGAATGGTACAAATAAAATTGAGACCAAAGCGAGTCGTCGTAATGGTTATAATAACGGTACGAGTAGAAGATCAGGTCCAAATCCAGCATCATCAGCTTCAGGTGAAATAACGGTCTATCCATTACCTGTCGAGGAAGAATCTAGTACAATGGGTTGCCCTACATTAGATAGACCTCTAATAATAGGACCACCAGGTCCGGTTATTTTTGGATTTCCTTAGTGTATTTGATTTAGTCAGACGTGCGTATATTAAGTTTTGTATGCATTGCATACAGTGAACTAAAACTAAACCATGTCAAGTTAAATGGTACTGTTTCATTCAAGTAGAGATGCAGGTATAAAGGATGGAATGGAACAATGCATTCTACCTTTTTGATAGAGAGCAATACGTCAGCATCCTACTATTAAATATTATGGTTAGCCTATACAGAATAATTGTTATTCATAACGAATATGTACAATAAATGGGGAATCCATATAATATGGTATTATTTGTACAAATAAAAATTAATCAGGTATTAAAATTACTTACTTATGATTTTCATGTGTAAAAAGTGTAAGTAGAAGATTAATATCATAATATTATACTGCCTAGCTTCCCATGAGGTTAAAAATATAAAAATAATGACTATAAATTGCAAGCACCTAACCACTCTACAATATTGTACTACTAATTAACAATAAATTACTTATCCATTTAAAATGTTATTTTTTAAATGTATTTATCCAAACGTACTAGTTACTTTAGAATTAACACTATGAACAGAAATTGATGAGTCATTACTAGTGTTCATATTGATACTACTTAGACCATTTACTCGACGACTACCTCGTAATGGCCTTTTTCTTGGCACTTTGATTTTTTCTGGAAGCTCAAGCTCCGCTTCATTTTCTACAAACTTATCAGCCAAGACGTAAACCACAGTTTCATTGCTGGCCTTTGATGCAGGTTCAACAGGACTTCTATTGCGATACTGACTCAGACCCTTAGATACTGGTGGTACCGCGGCTATTTGCGTAACAGTAGAATCATCGCTACTTTCTGAGCCATCCTCTGAAATGCTGTCCATTGACCGACCTTTGCTACTACCTCCTTTATTGCGGGTATTGGATTTACCAGATATTTTCTTGGGTGCTGCTGACACTTCATCCTGGTTATCGTCTTCATTGCTGCCGCCAAAGACTTGCATGATTTTGTTGATTACTGCTCCCGCTGCTGAGGAGCCTCCAGCAGCCTTGCCCTTTTGACTTCTCCATCTCCAACTGGAGCCGGAACAACATTTCTTCATATCATCTTCAATTTTCTTGAGCCGGATATTTTCGCTCCTCTCCAAATCATCAAGTTTGTCATCAAACAGCTCAGCCAGTGTCAAAATGTCACCAGTCAAATTTCTTGATATTTGTAAGCTGATATCTTCCAGCCTCAAGCTATCCTTTTCAATTTCACGTATCATTTCTTGCATCTTCGCTGACATATCTGTGTAGTTTCCAGCTTGACCTTGAGACAGCGCCAACTCGGCGCCACGGGCTCGGTCAACCTCGTTATATAATTGTGCCTTAATGCTATTCTCAGAGTCAACAGCCCTGGCGACTTCAGCCATTACTGTTTTACGTACCTCCAGTTCCAGTTCTCTGGTGCTCCTTAGTATTTCTTGGCTTGTTGTTGTAATGTTGACTTCAATGCTCTTTGACTTGGCTAATTCTTCCTTTAGGAAAATCGCAATATTTTCTTCTTTGTTCTTTGCTCGGGCTACTTCCTCAAAAATTTGGTTCTCCAATTTACTTTCGAACCCTCTGGCACGGGAATACTCTGTGTCAACTAGATTTCTGCATTGATCCAAAACTCGTGTAGAGTTTTCCTGTGATTTAATCAGGAAATATAGTTCTTGCTCTTTGTCAGTGGCTCGGGTCGTCTCAGTATTGACATGTACCAGAAGTCCCCTCTCGACACTAATTGCTCGTGAACTTTCTTCTTTAATCTTTTCAGTTATCTCCATTTCTGCGTTTTGGGCTCTCGTAAACTCTTTTATTATATCAGTCAGTAGTCGTGTCATGTTGGCATTAATATGCTCATGAATTTGCTGTTCTTCTTGTTTGGAGCGCTCCATTTCTTGAGTAATTTGTCCAGAAATTGAAAACTCTACTCCTTTGGCACGGTATGTCTCCACATCAATTGCAGATTTCAAATCCTTTTCAGCTGAAAGTGCCCGATCCCTTTCTTCATGATGTAATACTCTTAATTCATTTTCTGAATTCATGGCGCGTTGCATTTCAGCGTCCAGATGGGTCTTCAATGTGGTTTCCACTGATAACGCGCGACTGCGTTCCAAATTGATTTGTTCAATGAGCTTCACTTCAGTTTCAAATAGTAGTCTGGTAGCATTATCAGAAAATAATTTTATATCGTCTTCGATTGATTTTGAAGAATTAAGTTTTACGTCAACATGTTGCTCAAGTCGTTTGAATGCTGCGGCAGCTTTAGACATTTCATCTTTCAATTTCTGAGCTATTCTAGTTTCCTCCGATTTTGCACGGTTGATTTCTTCAAAAAGATCTGCTGTCCTTCTGTTCTCAATTACTTGGACACGATTCTTTTCATCTGTGATTCTTTCTTGGAGGGTTGTAATTTGTTTGCCCAATCCAGCAATTTCATTCGTTATCAATGTTTTCAAAGTTGCTTCCTCTACCGTTGCCCTTTCTGTTTCCTTTTCGATTTCATTTGCTAGGCTGGCATAAGTTTTGAAAATTTGAGCGATTCCTTTATTCACATGCTCCTCAGACCCGTCTTCCATTTGCACAATGCGATTTGATAAGTCTTGGATAAACTGTTGCAGGGAAGTGAGCTTCACTTCAATTTGTTGGATGTCTTGTTCACTCACAGAGCTCTGGGGTAGCTGTGCTTGTGCCATGAGTACCATTGCTGGATTATAAGGGGTCGTACCGTCTTTTTCACTTGGCATTGGTCTGTCCATTTGTTTGAGGGAACTTTCAAGTTCTTTAATTTGTTCCAAGGAGGTGGTCATTAAGTCGGTGAGATTCTTTTGAACTGTATCCACCCGTGATTTTTCTGAAAGAACACGCCGAGCAATCACATTTTCCGCTTTGATTGCCCTATCCGTTTCTTTATGTACTGTTTCGTTGAGTTCTTTCACGAGAAATTGTGTTTTTGACATTTCAGTTTGGAGGGAACTTTCTAGGGTTTTAATAGTCGTTGTTGCTGTGTGTAAAGACGCTTCAAGGGCTCTCATACGACCGTTTGACTTCTCAAAATGGCCGATTAGGTTCAGTAAACCGCAGCTGTAATCTAAATGGATTAAGTTTACAAAAATTGTAAGTTCGCTTAATTTAAGAAATAGGTCGTCAGTTTAGAATATGAAAATTAGTTCATCAAGTTTTTCGCTACCTTCTGGTTCCACCGTGTCAGGATTCTGAAGGAGAACTTGGAAAATTTGCATTGTAATTTTAGAACAGTCCATTCGGGCGGCGTCTGGAATTGGTCCCGGATTTTTTGAGGAAGAATTTCGATTTATCTGTTAATTCAAAAAACAAAAATAATCATAATACATATTGGATGTCACATATCTCCATTATGATGCTCTCATTAGCTTGGTTAGAATGGGGCATTCTGATACCCCTATTTTCGTAGAGGTATTTCTTTTACCGATTCTTCGTCAGCGAGTAGTTCCATAACTTCTGATGTTGCATGCAGAGGCATTCTCAATTCCGGTTTTAAACTAACTACTGGAGTTTCCTCTGGAATTTGCATGTCACTAGGATGCATTGGATTCATCATTGCATGATTTCCCTCCATCTGTGCTCCAGTTGTGCTAAACACTAACACCATCACCAGTAAACGGTCAAGTAAATGTTCCTTGCCCATTTTGAAATGAGCAAGCAGTGTCCTTTTTTACGTTTAAAGTTTCAAATAAATTAGTAAACACAATTTATAGCACTTCCGTTAACTTTTAAACAAACTGAAACTACCATGAGCTATAACTTTTTTCAGCCCACATCCAAATCTATGCAACTAGAACTACAACCAAATAGAAACACTCACTTCCAGGTTCAGCATTAAACTGACCATGATTCCGGAAATATGACGGAAGGAAACGGGAGCAAGATACCGTAAGTAAAGGGGTACATATGAATCATATAATATAATTCTACGAATCATAGTAACCCAGTGGTCAAGTCAAGGGCTCATGCATACCTTTCCGATCCAAAGCTGCACTTGACTCAATCCAGATTGTAGACCTGAATTATGAGATATGAATCTAACGGGATTTTCATTATTCCTACCTGGTGTGAGGAATTCTTGTACATATATGCAATCTATATATATGCTGCATCCCTAAAATGTACGCATTTTTATGCACGCTGCTGGGTGACATTGAAAATGAAAACTTATGGAATCTAGGTCAACAGTCGATACTTGTTGTGAAATGAAATAATACAATATTTTGGGTATAAATTTAATTACTTCAAAGTGGTTACATAGTGGTCAAAATATAACTTTTTGACTGAATAAGTTACACTGTGGAATACACACCTACCAATTCGGTAAGAATTGTACTAGTGGCAAGTTTTAGTTTCATCTATTTTATCCCCGAAACGCACCAGCAACAACGGCACCCCCAAGAATGGCAGAAGAACCTGTGGCGAATCCGAGGAGGAAATACGGAAATAGTCTCCTTCTTCGTCGCGGTGGTGGTGGCATGGGGCTATATTGGAAATATACATTCTTTTGAAACGTTGGGTTATTTTGGAGATCTTGATCCCATCCCCCAGTTGAGTTATTGTTCATGCTAGCTGTGGTCCAAGTACTTCCCTAAATTGGTTTAAATGGTTTTAACAAAATTTAGAAGAAATATTAAAAGAGATTTAATAATCAATTGAGAATGGCAAACACACCTGGTTACTTTGTAACTTCATGGGCGATGGTATCGCATATTGAAATGTTTGTTGTGGAGTCTCAAAATTATAGTGGCCGAACGGTGTTTGGCTGTAGAAAGTGCTAAAAGCGAATTCAACTGAAGTGCAAAGTAAAATTAAAGAAATTGTAAAAAACAGGGAGGATACACACGGTAAATGGACCGAAATATTGTTCATCACTGAATTAGTATCTCTTAAAACTGTTATCTATCGTAATTATTTAATTTATAACTTTCTAAGATGATAAAGATATCAAATCTGTCAAACGAGTGAACAAATTAATTTGGTTTATAAAGCTTTTCACCAACAACGGCAATGTGATGGGCGTTTATTAAAGAATATTTCATCATTACTTGTATTTGTGTGCAAAAGGATGCACTTTTGCTACAGTGTTTATTGTTAAGGCATTGTAGGAAGCAAATAGTAGAGAGGGAAGAGATTTTGTGATAAATTAAAACATAGGAATGCATAATAAGATTATATAGGAAGTCCCTGCTTTACTTATATTTTTAAATAAATGGTATAACACGCATTATGCACAGTTTATGGCTCAATAATTTTTACAGAAAAACGATTTGCTTTCCTGCGATGTTGAATAAAATGGTACACTAAACTCCAATCCACAATTTTCAAAAATATCCAATCACGATCTAACCAAAGCTCATCTTTATCTACTCTTTTTTTAAAGCAATCTTTATTTTCTGAGACTATTTTTTTATATCACAAGTGTCCCAAATAAAACATATATAAAATGCACAGCGTAATAAATTATCCTGAAAGGATATCAATGTATTAAAAATAGAATACAAATCTAAAAAAGCAAACTACAGTTTAGTCGAGACAAGTCTCAAGACTCCCCAAAATTCATACTACTTTATCATGCGTACCACACAAAACATTATATTGCATACATAACAAACATTCATCGTATAAAATACTAAAATACTGTGTCGGACAGAAGAGTGTTGCCAGCTAAAAAATAGAAGCTAACGTAAGACGAATATGTAGACGCATAAAAAATGAATGACTAAAGAAGGATTTTACCTTTTTTAAAGTTTTTTTATGAGAAAGTGAGCAGGTAAAATGTCACATAATTGCATGTAATATATTTGTATGTTTACTTTAGTCACATAATTTTGGCTTTTAAAAATGAGTCGATCAGAAAAGTGAAAAAGGGTTGAAGTTTGTCGCCTGCTTCGTCTGCTGTAATAATTGTTGAGCTTGGGTACTACTAGAAGAGGCTGCCTGGGATAATGACAAAGCCCCTAAGAGTTGCTGCTGCTGAAAAGGATTCAAAAGGGATAGTTGCACGGAATCCAGGTTGGGAATATTTGCGGCTTTATTACTTGAGGACTCCGTTGCAACGGCAGCAGCAAGCTCAGCACTTAAAGAGTCAGTGAGAGTCTCCAGCCTTTTTGCTGCCTTGTTGGCCCCATTTGCTGCCGTCCTAGCTGCCACTGGAACCAAACTATATGCTGCAACATATTTTTCCAAGTTGTTGAGCATTCTTTCACGAATTCTCATCCACCATGGGAATTTCATAAGCTTTAAATCCATCGCGAATATTTCTTTAGGCACATTTTTGTCCCCGGCTACTATGCGTCCGATCATGGTGATCAGTTCCTTGTCTGAGGTCTGGGCGTATCTTTGCATTGCCACTATGTCCACAGCCAAATTTTTATCCATTTCGACAAGCATAATTTTCATTACTAATCCCAGGGGAAGTTGGTCCAAGGACTGGAATGCTTCTGCTGCTTTCGCCTCGCCAAATTTTTTCATCATATTCCGTATGAAGTCAGGGATCGTTTGTGGAAGTTCACTTTCCTAAAAAACAATGAATACGTTTAAAAATTGAGAAAACACTTTAGTAAAAATTATTTTAATTAGATTTGATGATATAATTTGTTTTATGTTTACCTTTGGCAAAGAAGCAAGAAATGCTGCTGCTGCAGCAGCAATTTCCGGCGAAATTGTGGTGGAACTTTGATTGACTGATGTTGCAGATGGCAAATCAGTACTTGGCAGTTCCTCAGTTTCTGAACTAGTTTCATTTTTTGGAAGTACTGCAGACTCAGTCACATTATTGGCTGACACCACAGATATTAAGGCAACGAGAAAAAAAGAAGTAGATATGCCTACTTGAAACAATAAATTTCGTTCAGCCATTTTTAAAACTATTTTTTATTTTGATCCAATTTCGATGACAAACGACCTTCGTTCCTTTAATTTAGTCCTTTGAAACACCACCAATTTTCTGCACAACTCACTTGTCACTGCATTCACGAAGAGCTTCAATAAGCAAATGATTTTGCCTTCACTTTTGAGTTCATTAAACAAAAACATTTAAAAATGCACAGTTGCATAATCATAATTTATATAATTGGCAAACTTGGTAGTATACTTTGTAGATGCATTCAGGTGTATGTCAAATCACAAAATGAATTAAAAATGTAAACATTTTTTTGCCGTGTAGTCGGTAGCTCATCACAAATCATAAATCCCAAAGTTCAGCCAGTTGCATGATGTGAAATATCAGGAAAAGAGTTTGTTATTTGTTTGCATATCATGCCTTCTCCGTAATATCATCTTATACGTACGATATTTAACGCAATAAAATGTTATCGCTTTTTACATTTAGTCCCCAGTCCCCATGCGTATACGCGGCTTGGTAAGGACCTAGCCCTAAACGTGATTATTGCTCAACAGTGACAATAACCATTTTTGATGTAAGGCCCACGCATGTACATGTTTTTCATGTTGTTACATAACAATCAAGTTAATGAATGGTACCAAGCTTTTTTTTACTTTAACGATTCTGCATAACATTAAACGTTCAGGGTACTGCTTACTAAAGTTACACATTATTTACAGCTCAGCGTCGTTACTACACTCGACTCATGTGTCATGTAAACGCATCTACGGACGCCGTCGTCTTGTAGCGTCTTTCTATCATGTTTTTGTGTTAACAATTTTTTCATGCAAGATTCAAGATTGAAAAGACGTATCTTGTGCGTTATCTTAGAGCCATCTTTAACCCAGACACACGTTG
Organism: Entomobrya nivalis; assembly: GCA_034695485.1. NCBI lineage: Eukaryota > Metazoa > Arthropoda > Collembola > Entomobryomorpha > Entomobryidae > Entomobrya > Entomobrya nivalis. The sequence continues at coordinate 20,937 of JAQFZH010001182.1, forward strand.
AGAAAAATCATTAGTATTGCTAAACCGTTCATGACTGACTATATGAAGCGAATCGATGATGACTCAATCATTTCAGCTAGTTTTCTATCATACAATAGTACTGACTGATATAAGAAGGAATCCCCAAAACATAACTGTTAAGAAGTTCTGAAATAGTTAATCTATAATTTTAAATACCTTACATCTATAATATATACAAATATGTACATACGTACATCGCATCTCATTCCAATTTTTTTGTTACATCGTGTGTACATTTATAAATTGATTGTAAATGTGCAGTCTTGTATAATACTGTTAGTGCATTATTTTATTCAATTGTTAACAGTCTTGTTCAATCCGTCAAAAATTATACGTGTCAACATTTTTGACATCGAAAGCTACACAACAATTTTAAGAGGGTTCGCCAATTTCACGTTTAAAAATAGTGTACACCTTTAAAATAGCATTTTTTGTGCTAGACAACTAAGCAATAATGATATAGTATGCTATGCGGTCAATCAAACTAGAGCAAGCTCATAATATCATGAGATTGAGATACCAATCAGTGCACAGGTAGTTTTTAGTGCATTTCCTCTTAAATGTTTATATTTTTTAATATGCTTTTATGCTCATTGCTCATATCATTTTACTTTGCTTTTAATAGAATCACACTGAAAATAACAATTATTTAGACAGACCATGTGGTATTATTCACACTAACTTAATTAACAGTAATGTAAAGTTAAACTATTCACTTTTCCATGCATTCGACAATTACTAGTTACTGTTATTATGAGAAAAATTATTACGTCTGCTCTTCTGCTTCCAAAGGAATGGAAATCATAACATAACCTAATTTTTTGAATTATGTTTCGGCTGTGCTATTAAAAATGATCTTTTACTCTCAATAGCGTACATTGAACATACTTTCAAAGAAAACAAATAAAATTTTGTACTACTGTGTCATAACACTTTGTCATATTTTTTATGTTATATGATAGCTATAATTTGCATATAAATTCCTTTAACTGCATCAACAACACATGTTTCATCGTTTCATGGCGTTTATGTGTAGAACAGGGGTGAAAAACTAATAAACTTAATTACCACTTCGGATAATCCTGGTCGGAAAAAATATGATATGCCTCCTTCTGTTTAATTTGTCGCTTAAATTATATAAGTCTAAGTAGTGCAGAAAGTAAATAGTACGTTTAAAAATTAAGTAGTTTAAAAGATTGAAAGCGAAATGTACTAGGTTGTAGGTACGAAATGGTAAAATTAGTAGTCATTTTTTCATTATGACTTTTGTCCTGAATTCTGCAAACATTTCCCAAGCATCGGAAGTCGGAAGGAACAGTGATGTACCACAAAAAATCAACATTCCTATCCAACGCACTCGTTAGAATTCTCGTAAAATATTTAATGTTCAGTGAATATACCCACGTTAACGATAAGTGTCAGAGTTCATGATTATGACAGGTAATCTCAGAAGTTTTCATTTGATAGAGTCTTGAGGTATATCAATACATTCAGAACGAGGAAACGTTGTAATATTCATCGTATTTTGAAGTAATAATTTTCAATCTTCAGTATGTTACATTTCACTGTTCTTTACTTTACTTTAGTTATGTTATCGTGAATCATGACTATGACCACTACTTGATAATTTATATAAAATATTAATTTATATATGACCACTACGTACGTGAAAATAATTTATATAAAGTCATTCTGACTCTACCCCGTCATTGCTTACTAAAGGGTTGCTATGAATGATGATGAGAAATGAGAATGATGAGATAAGAAAAAAGGGTTATTTTTACGTTTTTTCTCAGCAAGTAGCAATTTTACTTGACCGAATGAATCATTTCAGTTGGGTCATGAATGCATTTTTGTACTTTGTACTTAACAGTCAGAGTCAATATAAAAATACGTGCATGTACATGCGTACATACATATACATACGTCATAGTCATGAATTCCATTTTATGTCACACATGTGTGTGGGAAGAGAAATGCCTTTAAAGAGATTAAAAAGCGAACTACTGGAAGAAAAGAAAACAAAAGTTGATTTTGTTTTAACATTGAATCATTGTCTGACTTTGTCTTTTTAATGAATACATATACATAAGGCTGACTTGCCATGCAAAAGTTTATCTATTGCAAACATTGGTATGAGACTTGATAAAAGATAAGAATTGGTTCGTCATTTCACACTTCATGGTATATTAACTAGTAACTAGTAGCTTTAGAACTCAAAGTTTGCATTTTGGTTCATGGTTAATTTTCATAAATGACTCAACTGTTTTTTTTTTCTAAATCTTTATTTAAGGTAATGTATCGTGGATACAATGCTCACCCTTGCGACAAGTTATGAACTAATTTTTGGGGGAAAAGCGATGGTGTCATTCATACGCCTTCACTGTCGAAACCGAAGCAGATAGAGAGATGGCCAACGTATGAAAC
>JAQFZH010001183.1:0-23364 GCA_034695485.1 Entomobrya nivalis
TGTAAAATTGTACTTGGATCTTTCGATTACGAAAATATATTACCGAATACCTCACTCTCCCATTAAAATGACCGAATATGCATAGTCAGTCCCATTTATTGACTTTTAGAAATTCTGACGTAAAATAGCGTGGAAAAGTAGTCATTTTATTAGCTAGAAAACGTTTTTCCCAAAAAGTATTTAGAAACAAGTGAATATTTTTTTTTTCATGTTATGTTTGATGGCAACAGGTCTGGAATGACTTCTAATAAAACAATTTCATCAAAAAATTGAGCATAAAACATTTTTCTGACTGCTTATTTATGTAACTCGTAAGTCTTTAAAATTGAGTAGCATGTGTAATTTTTTATAAATTTTATTTTTCATTACCTCAAAATCATAACCCTTTCTGTTAAATAAATAGTTTCAAATTTAAAAATAATTCTACAATTAATTTGTAAATTATTTCTTGAAATTTAAATATATTTAAATATTTCGAAAAATGTAGACCGTTAACGAAACTAAATTATTACTCATCCATTCTGGATCTTAATGGTGTAATTCCATGAAATGAAACAGTTAACTCTCATGTACACCTGGTGTCCTTAAGAGGTCAAAGAAATTATATAAAAGGGTCTTAATAGGTAACTTGATTTTCTATTAAAAATTTGCATAAAGTTTGATTAGTTTAACAAGTTTTTAATTGTGTTGAATGTGGCCAGATATTCATTCAAATATGACAGTAGTTCAGTTTTTACCATGAGGTCAACGAACTTTCACATTGAGTGTTTTGGAAAAAAAACATCAATGATTTTTCACATTGTTTTCCTAAGTTGATAAATAATCATTTTCCCTATCATTTTATCAGTGTGACATCAACGTGTCATGCATAAACGTATATACATATCTTTACTAATACTGTCATATGCGAGAACACACTGGAAAATATAATTCACATTATATATATGATAACCATATGAACAGATGTGGTTTATTGATGATTATGAAAACTGCAAAACAAGTGTTAAAACAACTTGTTTATCTACTCAAAACTGAATATGAAATATTTAAGCTTATCTTGTGTAGTCTACACGACTCTGCTTACTCACTGGGTGTAGTTACAAGCAAAGAGGTGAATATATTTATAAATAGCACTCAAGTGCTTATTTTACACACGTCTCCTCATTTTTTATCCGATTAAATAAAAGGGTAATGATACTAATAAAATTGAACGTTTTCCACAACTGCATATTAATCAAAACATTCACAATAAATGATGCAATCGCCCTCTTCATTCAATATGTCAATCAAATTGCTGATAAAAAAAGGTCCGGAGTTCTAACTTCTGTCAAATTCGTTATGAAAGTTTAATGGACTTGTTTATGATCAGTTGACTGTTGGCTCATTCCCAGTTTAATCGCAGATGCTTGCAGTCGCATTTCCCTAACTTTCAATTTAGATATTCGATTGTTTAAATAATATTGTGAAACTATTTCATACATTTGTAGTTACATAAGTAAGAAAAAAATATTAGGTTGTAAATAATATATTTTAGTGAAATTAAATTAAGGTACGAGTTTCATTTTCATTATAAACCTTTCTTAGTATTAATTTTGGGTTGATATGTTCTACTGTGCCATTTTTTGAACCTAATATATTATAAATATAAGCGTCCAGTTACTTTTCTTATACCAGGCGAATGTTTAAATGCAATATTGTGCCAGTATTTAGGAAACTGAAATAATTTACTTCTTGTTCCAGGTTCTTTAACAAAACGTTGTCCATTAGCTGTTGCGGAAAATAGAGAAGAATTTCGTAAAGCTTACTTTGGATCGAACAGAAGCTTAACACATTCCCACGTGACTGGACTACAAACTGAAAGTAAGTAAATTAAGCGTTTATGATATTTTTTTAGAACTACCAAAATTTAAGTTATATTAACAGCACAGTATGCAGAACATGTATTTAGCTTTGTAGATATTTAGTTTGGTTATTATAAAAAAAAATGTTTGAATTTTTTAGGTGGCGCGTGGTACATATTCACAAGTAAAGTAATAATTTGGTGCATTTTGTGACGTCAACTTGTTACCACATCGATGGCAAAATAACAGGTATGTCAATGTTTTACCTCATTTTATTGCATAAATTCATGGGATATGACATGCCACGTTATCAGCACTTCACAAACCTGTTCATGTGTTTATTTGAGTTCATCATTTCTCATTTAAGTATATTAAGTCATCTTGCAATTTGCATATACAGTTTAATTTGACCTTGAAACAAGGTTGCATGCGTAAATGTTCTGTAGCAGCCAGCATTTTGTGACAAAAACATCAATGCAAAATTACAGTATTGTATTTATACAACTAAGCCTTCGTTTTTTTTGAGTAATTCTTTACAGCAACAAAAAAGAAGAAATTATTTAACAAAGTAAAGTAACAAAGTAGGAATTTTGCAACTAAGTTTGTCCGCATGAACACAACTCATAAATGAAAATAAAATTGCAGTAAGAACGAAGGGAACTTAAACTGAGGGGTTCCGTGTTCTTTTTACACGATGATGCAGCTCCTATTTACTTGTTCAAATAATGCAAATGAAATATCTATTTTACTTATTATATGTTTATTCACACAAGCTTGTTTTCCATTTCCTTGTACTCCCAAAACATTTAAACAAACAAACACAAAATCCACCGCTACAGCAATATTGTCAAATGTCTTTATCTGTAAAAAACGGTTATGAAAAATTATACTTTTTAATGCTTCAAAAAACTTATAACTGGCTGAATTTTTACTGTAAGCTTCCGGGCATTAGCTCAAAGGATATTCGGACAGGAAGTCGAAACTTAAGCAGTACCTTCTTTTTACGATCACATATAAAAGAACTCAATAAAGCAAAAATAGATAATTAACAACGTAATGACTAAGAAAACGATGTCACATATACAAATCCCCATCCGTCGAGTAAACATTTTTATGCGCAGGATAAATCAATGAAAATATATTTGCTATCCGAACCGATTCAGCTGTGTATGTAAACATGACCTATTTACGAGACTTTGTGACTGCTATGCTATTACATTGAATTGCGATAGAATGTACAAAGCTGTTAATTTTGCAACAATATTAACCATTCTATAACCATAGAATACTGCTTTACTTTTTTTTACGGTGCATTGAATTATAAAAAAGGATGAGCTATTTCTAAGTTTTTTCCCATACGTGCTAAATGGTACGCTAGAAGATAAGGTCATTAAGTTGTATATGATGTATATAACGATAATTATGCATGTAAAACTCAAGTATTTTGAGTCAAAATATTACTACTTATTTTACATAAATATTTTACATAACAATTACATGATAAAGAACAAAAAATTTCTGGGTAGAAATTTTGTTTTGTTATTCTAAATTACTATATTGTACTTGTGTTTAGGTGGCGCGTGGTGTATATCTTGAAGAACGACTGTGATATATTGTATACGTGACGTCAACAAACTGCCACATCAACACCAGGATAACAGGTAAGTCAATGTTTTGTTTTACTTGATCCCATAACTTCATATGATATGACATGACACGTTATCAGCAATTCACAAGACTAACACGTATTTATTTTGGTATATTTAATAAGCATATCAGATCATTGTCTAATACGCATATTATTTGATATTGAAAGAATGTTGTGTGCACAAATGTCATGTATCAGCCCGCTGTTTGTTAAATACATCAATACCAAATAGCAGTATATAATTGATGTATATTAAGTGGGTGGATTGACAGTTGTATGTATAGACCAATTTTGAAAGTAGTAAGCCAGCAAAGATTATTTTGTATTATTTAATCGTAAGGAAACATATTTGGACGATAGCGAGTCATTTATTTAACTTATTATATGTGCTTTGCATAAAATGGCGTTTCTATAATAGACTGGTAAAGATAAAAAGCTTATAAAGGCAAGTTAGTTAAAGATTTTCTCTTCACTAGAAAATTTTAAGCCTGGCATGATTATTCAATAGAATGTAGTGGCATGCTCAACAGTTAGCTATGTATTCCATTAAAGTCGACTAAATATTTACTATGCAAACCACTATATTTTAGACGGTTAAATATAATATAGTGTAAATGCGTCTGTCGGTTTTAGATATAGTCGATTTACTTAGTCGAAAAGGTTAATGAGTCTACTAATTTTGAGGGGAAATTTATTAGTCCACTTAATGTTAGTTCTAGTCAAAAAATTTACTGCCGAATCAATATACCTCATAAAACTAAAAATAAACAAAAAATTCTTGGCCATTTACTCTTGTTCCACAAACTAAAACTAAGTTACATCTTTTTGTTGGGTTTCATTTGTTTTAGGTGGTGAATACTCTCACGAACAGAAACATTCAAGTGCATTCGTCACGTCAGCCTACTGCCACATCGACGCCCGAATAACAGGTAAGTCAAGGTTTTTTATCGTTATTGCGTAAATTCGAGGGATATGAAATCATACGTTTTCAAATCAGCATTTTACGAGGCTGTCATGGGTTAATTTCATATTATTATCTTAAATAAGCATAGCCAATAATTGTGTAATCATGGCATATACCGTATTATCTGACATTGTACTAAGCATAGCTATCAAGTAGCAGGTAGCCTTTTGTAAAAAAAATATCGATACGAAATAACAGAAGTCATTTGTATTTAAACTATTAAAGGTTTCGAATATTTAACTCATTTTTTACAGTAAGAAATAAAATTGTAAACTCTTATAGATAAATCGGTTTTAAAAATAAATAAGAACGTTAAGATGAGTCCTACTAAAGACCGGCTTACATAACTTAAGCTGTCAAAAAATAAAATACCTAAAAGTAGAAACTTTACAAGTCATATTTATCTGTGTGATCCAAAACAGTACACAAATTTCACATGAAAAATAAGTGAATTCACTCTTGTTAGGTTCATTGTGCATCATACATGAATATGGCCTTTGTATTTATTTGTTCAAGTAAAATTGATAGTTGTTAAACCATTCTTTTACCATTTAAATCAATATTTATTCAAACCTTTTTTCTATTTATTTACAGTGTCGTCACGTCTATCGGAACAGGCCATATTTCATTTTTCAACTAGGGCAGCACACGATGTTATCAATTAACACAACAAGTAGGGCTACATATGCATAGCGATTTTCAGCAAATTCGACCATAAACTGCGCTAATTGGGCAGATGAGAAAGTTAATTATATTTTGCTAATTAACCTTCTCTTGCTAAATGTATGCAAAATTAAGCATACATTGTATTTAAAAGTTTGATCTGTACAAGATTACGAACATTTTGAGCTGTTATAGTGCCCAAAAAACTTAATTTTAAAGTTAATTGCTACACTAATTAACTATTAATTATCTTCCTTCCGCCGCGCCATAGCAATATTCTGAGTGTGCACAAAAACTAAAGTTAATACCAGAAAAAAGAATCCATTGTCACCTTTTTGCTATGACGGGGCGGAAGAGAGTTATTTGACTTAATTGTTGGCATAATTAGAGCCGCAATTAGGAAATGGGGGTTGTTCAGATGAGACAGGTCTGAAATGTCGACATGGTCATATTTTTCTGATAGCAACAGCAACAACAACAGTTGCATGCCTGTGTGTATTGCTGCTCTCGCTGAGTTTGATGCTGCTGTGCATGTGTGCAGTGTGGGTTGGTTGGCTGTTTTTTGCCTTGTGTAGTGTGTAGTATGCCACAAGCTGAAATGCAAAGCAAACAGCAACCAAGTTCCTCACCAATCCGCTAGACGGATCTCAGAATGACCCTGTTGATTTGTACCGATAGACGTGACGACACTGTTACCGAATAAATTTTGTGTTCAAAGTACAGACTTATAACTGCCAAAAATAGTATTGTTCTAAATGTGTACATGACCTGTTTACAAATCTTTGGGCTGTTATTATACTAAAATGCCATAAAATGTACAGAACTGTTGGATTTGGCAACAATATTATACACGTAACCAAAGAATGGCGTTTAACTTTGTTAGTAAATATTATCATTTTTAAGGTGTAATGACTTATAAAAAGCAAACATGATCTGTATATAAGTTTTTCACCACGCGTGCTTGGAGATACAGTAAGCCCATTAGGTTGCTGATGACAATAAATATACATGTAAAAGTTAGGTATCATATATTTATGATATTTTAGTACTACCAGCAATTTAAGTTATATAAGCAGCACAGCATGCAGAACACGTATTTATTTGCTTATGTGGAGATTTATTTCGGTTATTCTAAAATATTTTCTGAGATTTCTTTGGTTCTAGGTGGCACGTGCTAAATACCTTCAAGTACAGTAATAATACAGCACATTTTGTGACGTCTATCTATTGCCACATCGACACCCGAATAACAAGTACGTCTACTGTTCGTTTATTTTATTGGATAAATTCATGGGATATGGCATGGCATGGCACGTAATCAGCATTACACGAGATTTCATTTTAATATTTGCAATAACCATACCAAGTCAACCTGAAATGCGCATATACGGTATACATTGGCATTGAAATAAGGTTGTCAGCATTAACGCCAAGTAGCAGCCAGACTGTTGTAAAACATTAAAAACGAAAGAACTGCAGTATAATAAAGCTATTCTGATTTTCAGTTATTTTTACAGTAAGATGTAAAACAAAATATTTATTAGTTTGTTCATAGAATACGTACGATAGCAAGTCATGTAATACATTTATTAGCTTCTTTGTGTAAAACTACGCTAAAAAATTAGCCTAGGATAAGTAAGAAACTTATGAAGAGAAAGAATTGTATTGGATATATTAAGACTTAACGATTAGGTGAAAAATCTGGCTTACATAAACTGAACTTTAAAAAACTAAAGTAGCTTAAAGCTAAACACTTTCCAAGTAAACTTTATCTGCATGAACACAGCATTAAACCATTTTTCCAGTTGAAACTAGAGGAGTATTCATCAGTGGATTACGTGTTCTTTTTACATGAAGCAGCACGTATTTAACTTGTTCATGTACAGAAAATGGAATATTTAAAGAACCAAAAGCAATATCCAATATTACGGCAATCGTTCTCAAATGGCTCTATCAATAAAAAGGGCCATGAGAAAATGATAGCTTTTAAGGTTGCAATATACTTGTAACTACTTCAAATAGTACTATAAGCTTTTGGGCATTAGTTCAGAAGACATTGACACGAATTCCAAAATTCCGCTGTACCTTCCTTATCTAAGAGAACTCATTAAGGCAAATAAGTAATTGACAAGGTAATGACTGAGAATACAGTGTCACATACTCAGATCCCAATTCATCGATTAAATATCATTTTTATGTCCAAAATAAGTCAATGAATGTATATTTACTATTCAAACCAATTTAGCAGTGTATGTAAACATGCACGACCTATTTACCAAATTTTGTGACTGTTATTACAGCGAAATGCGATAAATTGTACAGAGCTGTTTATTTTCGCAACAATAATATTTGCGTGACCAAAGAGTACTGCTTTACTTTTTTATTAATATTAACATTTTTAAGGTACATTGATTTATAAAAATAAGGATGGGCCGTGTATAAGTTTTTCACAATTCTTGCTAAATGGAAAACTAGAAGCAAGACAATTAAGTTGCTTATGACAAGAAGCATAAGTGTAAAATTTAGGAATTTTTAGATTGAGATGCCATTATTGTTGAAAAATAATATAACTTATTTCATATAATTATTTTATGTAACAATTACGGGACGAAGAACATACATTTTCTGTGTAGAAATTTGGTTTCGTTATTCTAAAAGATATCTTGAATCTTGTATTTGTGTTTTAGGTAACGCGTGGTATACAGCTTGTAGCAAAACTGTAATCTAGTACATAAATACCTGACGTCAATAAACTGCCATATCGAAACCCGGATAAGAGGTAGGTAAAAAAATTATTTAACTTTATTGTGATGAAGGCATGAGATATGGCTTGACACATCAGCATTTCACGAGACCGTAATGTGTTCATTTTATTTCATTATCTTTAAATGGCATATCAAGTCATCGTGCAATACGCATATACAGTATCATTTGGCATTGAAATAAGGTTGTCTAAAAAAAACGTAAAGTGGTAGCAAGCTTGTTTTAAAAACATCGATACAAAAACCATATTTTGTTTATGTACATACATTAAATGCATGCATAGATAGTTCTGAATGTTGCATAAGTTTTGTTCTAGTAAGCCATAAAAATACGTTATTTGATTTATTCATGCGGAGAGGTTAACCAAACATAGCGAATCATTGAATAAACCTATTAGTTTTGTTTGTATAAAAGTTTGTTTTAATTATTAAGCTAATAAAATAAAAAGTTTGTAGACGAGAGTTTGTTGAAGATTTTATTGTTATTCTAGTATAAGGGGAAACAGTATGGAAGAACGTTTTGCCTCGGCAAACAAAATATAAAAATCCGGTCTTCATGATACAAACAGAGCAGTTGTATGCATCTTAATTTTTAGCAAATAAATGCAAACAAAATAATATTACCCAAGTCAGCATAAAATTGTACAACTCTTTACAGTCGATTATACCAAAATAATAATAGTGATTTGTTTCTAAAATATGGATTGATCTTATGTGTTTAGCTAAAATAAAGTCTTAGAAGAATTACATACTCAACCAAATATTTCACGGATTTTTTATAAGCTAAGCAAAATGCTTAAATGGAATGACGTTATACGCTCAATTCTCAACCGCAGTTAAATTTCGTTTATGAAACTTGCAATTATGTAACTAAATATTTACATAATAATATAGCAATAGCGAATAGCAAAATGTTGAAATATTTTGCTCGTTCTGTAGTGCTGATGTTGGTATTTCCCGCTACCTTGTTGAACTTTTCCGAATTTTGATATTATCAAGTTAGAAGTTAGGGTCGTTACACACTAGGCCCAAGTGTCTATCAAGACACTCAGAGTGTATATAGGCACACTTGGGACTAGAATGCGTTAGGGAATAAGATATGGACTACAATAATGAAGGTATTATTAGTAAGTATTTTTACAGTTACCCACAAAACAAATTATTAATTCACGTAGATAAATGTGCAGTTAGTTTTTTGAGGTCACATGTTGACTTATGGGCAAATATATTTTATTGCATATGTTGATAGCAGGTTCAAAGTTGATCCACTTTTTTAAGTTCACTCACTCTTGCTGGGTTCCATGTCCTGTTTACACGATGATGATACACTTTATACTATCTTGTTCGAATAATGCAAATGGAATATTTATTCGTTAAACGTATTTTTTACCAATTAACGCAATATTTATTTACACAAACCTGTCATCACTTTTCTAACATAAATGTAGTATTGATAAAGTTTAGCAAACTTGGAACAAAATTAACAGCTAGAACATGTGACTTCATCAAATGTATTTAATAGTAAAAACGGTCATGAAAGATTTTCTGAAGGCTGTATTAAAATTATAACTGCTTAAAATAGCATTTGTGTGATTCTGGACTTTTCTCGAAGGGCTATTTTTGGACACGCAATCCAAAATTTAACAATACATTTTTTGAGCTCATTTAAAAGAAATCATTAAAAAAAATTTACATGCTATATACAAAAAATATGTGACATTTTATGTGTATAAATTAATAAAGGGAAAAACGACAAATGACTGAAAAGTATAGTCAGTCCCATTTTTTGACTTTTAGAAATTCAGACGTAAAATAGCGTGGAAAAGTAGTCTTTTTAGAGCGTAGAAAAATGTTGGTCCATTAATAAAATCACACAATTGAGCTTCTAATAAGTTTTGAATAATCCTTTATTGGCAATATATTACTAAATACGCCATTAGGTTATAATAATAGGTTCTTTTGTAAAATTCAAGTATTTTGTAGGTTGTGAGGAAATACATTATGAGGAGTAAATGTAGAATATTTTTTGATCAAATACTTTTTATGGGAAAATATATTAGTCATTTTGGTCCGCTATATATTTAGTTTAGTAAATAAAAAATGAGTTGATGTTGTTGCTTATGAATTTAGATTAACAATTTCTTTGTCACATGTTCCTTAAAAAAGAATACGACAAAGTTCACATGCACCTGATGGTAAACCTGAATTTTCGACAGCTGAGTTTGTGTTGTCTATGAGGTCTCTTAAGTAGCCATCTAAATCACCGAAAATAAATAACCAGATATCATGGCTCAAATATTACCAAAAATTGGTAACAAATTGAATAAAGTAAATAAATTAGACCTGTGGAAACTTAGGTTGTTTATTCTAAAAGCTATTTTATACTTGTGTTTAAGGTGGCACGTGTTATATTCCTTGAAGCACAACTGTAATTTAGTGTGCTCGTGACGTCAACAAACTGCCACATCCATAGCAGGTAAGTCAATGTTTTATTTACCTTTATTTTATAAATTTTTGGCATGACAGGTTATCAGCATTTCACGAGGCTTTCATGTATTTATTTTACTTATCATCTTAAATTTACATACAAAATCATTGCGTAATACATATATATGGAATAATTGGACTTTGAGACAAGGTTTTCAGCATAAATGATAAGTAATACATCGTTCATTAAACAATAGTAATCAAGTAAATGAACATTTACTTCATCTTTTGTTTCTGAAACAAAAAAATAAATATTGCCTGAATTTCAAATATAGCCCCTTGTTTAATTGAATAAGATGGAGCTGGGTGTGTTTCCGTAGACATGACAGCTAATTTAAACAGTATATTAAGAAAAATAGAAACAGTTTGTGGGTCAAACTGCGACTTCTTCGAGAACGACGTCCAGAATGAAGACTGCAAGAACATTGCTCGTTCTGTAGTTTTGCAGGCTTTTGTTGATACTTGCCACTACTTTGTTGAACTTGTTATAGCTGCGATTTCATCAAGTAAGCAAATAGCAAATATGATATGAGCTTAAAAATCGGCTTATATCAATTGTTACGTTATTTATCATACGTCTATTATTTTCAATAAGTTTGTCCGATGGAACACGTAGTATGAAACTTTCAATAAAATGAGTTCAAATAATTTAATTTGAGATTTTTTCATATAATCTACGAAATACACAGTTAGCTAACTACGTAACCCCTTTAAGCCAACTAAATATGTATTTAATATACCAAAGATTAAAAGCATACATTTTTAAACGGGCCAGTGAGATATAGTGAATATACTTCCAGTTGGCTTTAGGTATAGTCGGTTTATTTACTCAGAAACCTTAATTAGTCAAGCAATCAGGTATCGTAAAAGTTCTTCTCATCCCGGAAGCGCTTTTTTAGAAAAATATCCGAGCTAATTGATGAATGCATTACGGGCCGGGAAAAATCAGTGATTTTTTACTGCGATCCCGGAAACGGTACTTGAGAACTTTTACGATACCTGCAAGAAATTTTCAGTAAAAATATACTAGTTGACTTTGTTTTAGTCAAAATTTTACTATCAAATTAATATAATTCATAGAACTAAAAAGATTTAGGTAATTTTAAACCATTTACTCAAATTTTACAAACTAAAGATTAATTACTTTTTTTCTAAAACATCACGTTTTAAGCACTTGTCGTATAAGTAACAACAGGAGTGGAAATATAGGTCCCACCATACTATTTTTGACCGAAGAAGAATTAGAGTACTCATGCTGCATCGGTTTTATAGCCATTTCATCATAAGTTTACCAACATGACAAACGATTTTTTTGATGTACTCTCCTGCTGCTATGAATGCAGCAATTATGACGCTCTATATACTAAATTGAGACAGAAAATTTAGCCTACAGAAAACGATAACGTTTTTGTGCATTTTTATCAATTATGTAATCGTGCATCGAAATTTTGAGGGGCAGCAATTATTGGTGAAATTAATTAAAGATGCTGAGAGCTACTACGTACTTATAAACCACCGGATGACCGGTTTCGATTAAAATTTATTCAGTGTCAGATCCTGAGTTTCTTTAAAATTAAAATTAAATTAACGTAGATTACACTTCACATTTGTACGGTGTTATTCATTTGTCTATAATAAAAGTAGAAATAAAATATTGCATTATAAAAGACATGACAACTTATCAATTTACCAACTAGTTATACATATTATTATGTTCTTAATTAAATACAGTTAATGACGCACCTTGTAAAATCTTAAATGTAAAATCTTGAGAATTTACTTAAAATTATTGTAGTTTACACATTGTACAGGAATGCTTGCGGAGTGAATCAATTTCAATTGCCAATTTAACAGCAGACATTCAATTACAAAATATTTGGCAACCTGAAATGGTATTTAGAGGTAGATGTATTAATGATTTGATATATGTATTAAACACAACAGATAGACACATCCCTATTGACCAGTGGATACAGTCAGCATTTACGCACCCTTTTCTGAAATTTACTACAGAACATTCATTTAAAAGTGTGAATTTTTTAGATTTAACTATCTCACTCGACCTCAATAATATTAAAACATCCATCTTTCAGAAAGAAATGTCAAAACATGAGTATTTACACTACCAGTCTAATCACCCCATCCACATGCTAAAATCTTTACCATTTTCATGTGGACTCAGAGTTATCAGGTCTTGTTCCGAAGAATCAGATAGATTATTGAAACTAGACAACATGTTCATAAAAAATTTCTCGCAGGTTAAATCCTTCCCAGTTATTAGAAGAAACCAAAAATAATTTATTGAAGCTGAATAGGCTTTAATTAATTATACCTAAATCAGACTTCCATAACAAACATTTAACTCTACATACGAATTTTAATGATAATACGTGTCTAGTTAAAAATACAAAGCCCCAGAGAAATGGTTAAAATGTATTCATAATTTTACCTTTTTACAAGTTTCCCATTAAACAAATTATAAAATTTAATCTTAATACAGCACTAAACAACTGTATTAGTGAACGTCTGAAATAAATAGCCTTAGGAATTAATGTGCAATATGCATTCACTATTCCCGGCCAATTTTAGAAAGTCTTATCTGTCATTGAAAATGACAAAACCAAGCGTAAATGAAACAAAGTATGTATTTTAGCGGTTTTACTTCAGTTTACTTACAAATGCGTCTTTTTTGCTTTTTTTGTTTATGTAGGTACCCCAAGTACAAAGCTATACTCATTCACTCTGCAAGCATTCCTGTACAATGTGTAAACTAAAATAATTTTTAAGTAAATTCTCCGATTTTACAAGGTGCGTCATTAACTGTATTTAATTAAGAACATAATAATATGTATAACTAGTTGGTAAATTGATAAGTTATCATATCTTTTATAATACAATATTTTATTTCTACTTTTATTATAGACAAATGAACAACACCGTACAAATGTGAAGTGTAATCTACGTTAATTTTATTTTAATTTTAAAGAAACTCAGGTAAATATTGAATAAGTTTAATGATAATTTTAAGTTCCATTATAATGTAACTACCCACCTTATTTTAATGCAATTAATTTAAATGCCAATTTGTAAATTCTATTCATAGGATCTGACGATGAATAAATTTTAATCGAAACGGGTCATCCGGTGGTTTCTAAGTACGTAGTAGCTCTCAGCATCTTTAATTAATTTCACCAATAATTTCTGCCCCTCAAAAGATTCGTAGTGTTATGGAAGCCGAAGCTTGAAAATTTCATTATAAAAAGTCTAGTGCTTATGCATTCGAGTTAAGTCGATCGATTTTATTGGGTCAGCTAAGTAAGCATTCGACTGAACAATCCTTTGCATATTTCAGTCACTGTATATTTATGACTAAACGTACATTTTCACTGTATTATTGCCGTTCATTTTACACACTACTTCGCTTCCCTAGTATAATTCCTGACTTTTGACAAAATTATTATGAAAATTTAATATATTTGTTCATGGTGATTCGACTTTAACCGCAGAATCATCCAGCATTTCCTATCCTTCTTTCTGATATTCTGTCATACAAGCAAGGTTGTGTAATGTGCAAAACTAATGATCTCCCCGATCAGATAAAACTTGTTTCAGTTTTTTAAAAGAGAGTAGGACTACCAGAAGTAAACACATTATGTATTTATAAAAATTGGGGTTAGCAACAGTTGGGGCCTTTAAAACTAGTTCAGTATATAGGACGTATTTAGCGTTTAAGGAGATTTAGTTTGGTAACTCTAAGATGTGTAATTGTGTTTCAGGTATCGGTTGGCGTTTTTTTCAAGTACTGGAACATTTAAGTTAACAAGGGACGTTAATCTTTTTCCGCGTTGACATCCGAATACAAGGTAAGTAAGTCAATGTCTTATTTAACTTGCTTGCGTAAATTCATAGGGCATGGCATGATACGTTATCAGCATTTAATGAGCCATATTTTACTTTACTATCTTTAAAATGCACAATGAAATCATTATGAAAGACGAATGAATTTTGTATTTTGACATTGAAACAAAGTCATAAATATCAAGCAGCAGCTGGCTTGTTGTGAAAAACTTGGATACAAAAAAACTGTATAAAATTAATTAAGCTTATTGCATCAATCGATGGTTGTAAATTTTGATTTTTTACAGTTAGCCATAAAATCAATCATTTATTTTTACGTAGCTAAATCTATTCATCATAGTTATGCAATAAGTCGGTTTGTCTGTTTGTCCGTAAATGCTCTAACTTTGATATCATTCAACCGATTTTTTAAGAACTTATCAAACAGCCTTCAGGGACCACAAGTCAGTTCATATAAACAAACGAGAATAGTAGAAGCAATATTCATTTACATATTTTCTTCATGTCTTTGCATGACTTGTTAATTTATTCATGGGAAACGAATGATAAAATCATTAAATATCCCTTTTAGCCTTTTTGTTCTTTTTTATCCTGTGAGGTTTGCAAACATTGTATAGAAGAGCATTTATTACATAATATAGATCACCAACCACCTCAATGGTCAAAGTTTACAGATGTAACGAACGAAAATTACTCTAAAGTATTATAGTGGTAACATCAAAGCCTAAGGCAAGATCATGCATGCATAAGCAAAGAAAGCATCTTTTCTATACAGTCCTTTTTACAGGCTGTAAAACAAGAACCACGACCAAGTATGTAACCAAGACTATAAACCAACTGTTAAATAAAATATTTACTCGAATGCCAATTTTTTTAGTAAACCGGCTAAAATAGCATAACATTTTAAAAAATTACTATTTGTACGTGCATGGCGTTTTTGGCTTGTCGGTTTTCTACTTTTAATTTAATTAGCAGCACAAGATGGAAAAGTGGCAGACTAAATACATTACTGAGAAGTTACCAACACTCATCCGTATGACGATATTAAATGCTGATGTGCTTGCAATCCTACGAGCTGAAAGAATTTTGAGTGAAGCGGATCTTAGCAGTTTGGTAAGTCTTTTGATTTTGTTTCAGATACTTTTAAAAATGAGTTTGCATATTTTTACTCAAGTATAATCATTAGCATACATATGTAAATAGTGCATTTGAAGTAGACCTTTAAAATTCCAACCAGTTATTAAATCATAAAGATTAGTTTTACGCCATTGAAAATCAAATTGGATACAAAAAATACTGATATGCATGAAATTTTTGTTGGCTATGTTTTCTGAAACTTACAAAACAAATGAAAAGTTAGTGATAATAATTTTAGAGAATTTCAAGATTAGCAATTTTTATTAGTAAAGTACTATTTATTTTTTTAAATCGGCTTTTACAAAAATATTGCCATTACGAAATTTTTGCACTTGTATAGGAAGCCATCAAAACTACAAAAGGACGTCTCGACCAGACCGCCCATTTGTATGATTTACTACTTGGCCGAAAATTTGCATACGAGAAATTAACCAGAGCACTTTTCGAAAACGAACAGTCCGGTGCTGCTTATGTTCTCCTTGAGGGAATTGCAAATCAAGGAATCAGGACGTCGCTGACTTATTGCGGAATTCATATTGAACACGACGGATTTGAAGACACGCATATTTTAGCTTACGGTAGGAAGTTTAAACTGAAAAATTTCTTCCCGAACGTGGATACTAGAATTCTGCAGAAAGTATTTTACGAGACCCTTCCTGAACACGTCTATTATGAAAGCTTCGTCAAGAAAAAGGAATTTGAACTTTTTAAGGATACCATTCCGCCCGAGCCTGCGTTATACGTCCCAAGACTTATTTCAAATAGAATCAAAATCAACAAGGATTTATTTCAATGCAACTGCCCAGATGTCTTTGTTTTCAAAGGGATGGAAAGATATGAGCTAAGTGAGCTGGCTAAACCCAACTACACTGCATCGTCTAGGGATCAGGTGGAATGTATTACCAGTCGCTTCATTTATTTGGATCGTGAGGAAGACTGGGAATCAATTCGGGACGTAGCAACTGTTCCAGCTCATCTTATTACCTACGAATCTAATACATCTTTTTCAGACGAAGATGATGCCGCCTCAACATCTTCTTCGGATCAGGAGGAATACACAATAGGAACAGATAATGATCTTAAGAGTAAAATATATGATTCATTCATTTTGGAAAACACATCGGGAAATTCTAAACTTCTTTCAAAATATTGCCTAAATCAAGACCGGGCTTACATAAAAGAAGAAGAATTTGTCGAGTGACAACTGGCCAAGAATACAAAATCCACTGGAGTTTGCATCTGTGATACTCCAGGAATGGGGAAAACAATGCTACTTGCAAATATAGCAAGGAAATTTCTACAGCAATGTCCAACAAGTGTAGCTGCCTTCATATCGCTTGCAGATTTTGTACAAGATATGTCAAATCCTCTACCAAATTTCGACAAAAGTCCGGGCGAAGCACTTTTGTACGTTATACAGAAAATTACGTCAACAATCGAAAACGCCAAAATTATAACCGCGCTTGTCGAAAAATGCCATTTCAGGATTTATCTCTTCTTTGATGGATTCGACGAAATAAAAACATTGGAGGTAAAATGGATGAAAAAACTTTTTCACTTGTTGAGAACATCGTTCCATTCAATCGATATGTATGTGACCTCAAGACCGCATATGAGACAAGACCTAGAGAGTTCCTTGAAAGTAGTCGCATATGATATCCTACCATTCAACTTAGATAATCAGGTAGACTTTTTAGTGAACTCTTGGACACAGGAATTTCCAAAATCTAACCCATCCTCACTAGAAACGTATGCTTTGGGTGTTCTCAAAATTTTGAAGGATACTCTTTCAGAAGATGAAAAAGGCATTGCTGGCATTCCCTTATTGTGTGGGCTTATTGCATCAGTTTATGCAAAGGAGGCATCACTGCACTCATCTTCAGATCAAACAAGCGAATTTCGATGTGCAGCACGGTCCATTTGTGAAATGTACAAGGCGTTTATCGAAAAGAAACTAGATAGGACGATAAGTGACGTGTCGTCATCGACGGATGAAGTGGATCAAATGAGAATCATTGATGCGAAAAACCTGAAACATTTTCACGTACTGCAAGCATGGAAATTACTTTTTCCTGAAATGGATACTATTGAAAAGCTCGAAGATTTCCAAAATTCAGATTTTGATGATATTGTCATTTATAAAGTTGGAATTATGCAACAACGATCCAGTGGGAATAACATGAAGATGGAATTTGTCCATCGAACATTTGCTGAATATCTGATTGCTGAATATTTCGGTGAATACCTATTATCGAGCAAATTTTCCAATCCAAAATATGACTTTTTATTAGGATTTCTCTTGAAAAACTTTTTGAATTCCAAACACAAATCCTGGGATACTTTACAATTTATCTTTGTAAAAGTATTTTCGCACAATGTCATCGCTTATTTTCTGAATAGCTTATTATCTCCTCAAATACCATTCCGCGTCACCGAAAATCAGATAGAAATCGTATGTAAGTCGTTATCCGCAGAGTCTTTACACAATGTGCTCGACATTTGTTGTAGTAGTTCATACCTTAATATTTTTTCCCTTTTAAAAAATGTTCTCTTGTCGGGCCAACTAAATGTTCAACATGTATATGATGAATATTTTACGAAGGAGAAATGTTTTGACATAGTCGACTCTGCTGTTCGTTACACCAATTTACATTTTGTGAAAGAGTGTTTTCAACTAGCATCGGAAGTTTTCAATTATGATATGATAGAGATATGTCAGATACACAATAAAGACAAATATGGTAAATCTTTGTTGCAAGCAGCAGTGTATAGTGACCAATATGAATCTGTTGAATTTTTAATTGATAAAACCGACTACACAAATCAGGATTTGCTGAGATTGTGCGTTTGGCATTCCAATTATGAGACTTTTATAGACAGCAGACTTTCTATTTTACAATTTCTTATTAAAAAGGACAAACATTTAATTGATGAGTGTCCAAATATTCTCATGACCACCGGAATGCACATTGAACTTTTCATTGCTTTGGTTAATTTTGGAGCCCCCTTAGAGTCAACAAATCGAAAAGAGCTAGATGAATGCATTTCAAATTGTGTGATGTTTGCTGCTACCTATATGTCCCCGTGTGATTTTCATAAGCTGCTGGAGTTTCTTATATCAGATTGCCAAGCACAACATTGGTTTTACAGTAATGCTCGAAGAAATATGACACTACCTTTTGTTATAAGGCAGGAAGGACTTTTGACAAAATCACTCGACGTGCTCCTAAATATACCCGGAGTTGATATAAATATGTTGGACAAATACGGAAACAACTTGGCGCATAATGCGGTTCTTGGAACAAATTTACCCTTCTTGGAAATGATGATTCAACATGGAGCAAATTACAAATGCACTGGTCAATATCAAAGAAGCCTATTACATGCTGCTGCGGAAAGAGGAAGCCCTGAAATCATTACGTTTCTCGTTTTCCTTGGGTTAGATGTTAACCAACGCGATGAGAATGGACTGACTCCCATGTTGCTAGCAGTACGATTTTCGGATTTAGAGACTGTGACGACGCTAGTTAAGCATGGAGCGGATTGCTTTCTTTCAAGTTTTAATGGAAAAAACATGTTGCACATGGCAGCTCAAAATGGAAACTTGAATCTGGTTCGCACTTTAATCAACCTTGGAGCTGACATTAATGTTACCAATAATGACGGTGAAAATATGTTGCATTTTGCAGCTGGATATGGTGACGAAAATCTTATACGTCTCTGTATAGAGCTTGGCTTAGACCCAAATCAACAAACAAACATAGGCTTTAGTCCAATTATGTTAGCCGTCCTCCACAAAAACTTGGCTGTTATACCAGCTTTAATTGAGGCCGGAGCAGATTGCAACCTTGTCAACGTTTTGGGACGAAATATCTTACACTTATCTGTCGAAACGCAAGATCTGGATATTGTTGAATACTGTTTAAATGTTGGATTAAACATGAATCAACCTGACTATGAAGGAAATACTCCAGTATTATTGGCAGCATTTCTGAGCGATCTTCCAACAGTTCGTTACTTAATTGAGAAGGGCGCAGACTACAACAAGTGTAACTCCTCAGGTTGGAATACATCTTGTTTTGCTGCTAAAAATGAGAACCTGGAACTGCTTCAATACTTGCAAGAAAAGGGCTGGGATCCAAATCAAACAAATGAAAATAATGATAAAATAAATTTTGTCATCGCGGAGAACTGCACTGTGGGTGCAATCAAACTCTTAGTTGGAGTTGATGCTGACCCCAAACTCACAAACAAATCAGGAGTCAATTTACTTCATATCGCAGCAAGAACAAATAACGTAGAGTTACTCCGCTATTTGCTCACACTTGGACTTCCTGTAGACCAACAAGATATTTACGGTAATACACCCATTTGGCTGGCCTCCCTATTCAGTGACATCCATTCGGTTTGGACTTTAATAGAGTCCGGAGCTCAATATAAGCTTACCAATAAAAAAGGACAGAATATTTTTCATAATGCTACCCGCAGAGCCGATAAGAAGCTTATTTTGTTCTGTATGTATATCGAAATGGATCCAAATCAATGTGATATTTATGGAAATACCGCATTTTTACTAGCAGCACAGTCTTGTAGCTCAAACTTGATCCACCAGATGGTTAAATATGGAGCAGATCCGAAGACCGTGAACAACGAGGGACATAATATCTTGCAAATAGCAGCTAGACATGCTAATTTCCAACTAATTGAGTTGTGCATAGAACTCGGACTGGATCCAAATCAATGTGACAAGAATGGAGATCCACCAATTTTTCTCGCAGTTAAATATGCGGACATTAATACCGTTCTTAGCTTGATGTTTCATGGAGCTGATCTGAATGCTACCAACAGTCAAGGGCAGACCATACTACATATTGCAGCAGAGAGAGGCCACGTTGGGCTTGTTAATTTTTGCTTATGTCATGGCTTGGACCCCAATCAAGAGGATAACGATGGCGACACTCCACTTTTTCTGGCAGCAGAATGTGGTGACGTTGACACTTTACATATGTTGGTAACTTATGGAGCTGACTACAACGCTGTAAACAAATATGGTCAAAACATACTTGAGGTGGCAGCAGATTGGCTGAATGATAATCTTGCTTCGTACTGCATAAACGTTTTGTTCGTTGGTCAGGATAAACCTAAAATGACCCCGTTTCAAGTATTACAAACTGGTTTTAGACTTCCAAAGGGTAAAAAACTGCGTGCCGTATTAAAATGCCAATACGAGTAATATTACTGCAGTATATCTTTTACAAAGGTAACGTTTTATTTCTCTGTTTATTTTCAAGATATAACTAATATTTTTGAAACTTTAACTTTCCTCCGGAGCAATATGCTTCTAAGAGAATCAATATAAACTATTAATATGTTAAAAGAATTCGATTATTATTACAGCTTCGCAGTAAATCTTCCAAAATGTGACTTCATCTTCAGATAATCATTAATGTATTGCAATGTAAGATGCAATTAAATCCCAAAAGGTAATTATAATATTATATTTCAACTAGTTATTTCATTACGTAAATTTAATACAATAAATATTACTTATTTATCACGCGTTTATAAACTTTTTTCATTTTCTAGGGATCCGACGGGCTGGCATCCTTAGCCGATAATATTCCTTGTCAATTTACCTAGGTTACACTAACTGTTATGCTCTTGGATAATACATCTTTTTTTTCTTTCTCGAAGCTACTGTTCACCTCCGTGATTTTGAAATAACATTAAATGTTTAAAGTATGTCTGTTTGTTGATAAGCCAGTTACATGAAAATGATACCGTTGACGGTAAATATATCTGTGGTAAATTTACCGTAATTCTTTAAAAATAGAAACGTAATTCCAGTAAATAATGCATGGTAATTAATTTACTTTTATCAATATTTACTATATTATGTGCATATAGACAAGACCCTAATGTTAAAGTATATTTTTTTAAAAACCTAAAGAAATCATTCATTATATATGCAATTTCTTATAAATATCTTAAGTTCTATACGAATGAAAATACAATTTTGAGGTTACTTATAGATTTTTTGGAAGCTCGTGCATGTTGTTTGTAGATAAAATTGTTTCTGTATTGGTAATTGTTTTAGTTATAGTTCATACTAATCACTTGCTCTAAGACCAAGATTTTTTACGATTACTAAAATAGTGAAAAACGAATAATTGATCTAGAACTATTATATTAAGATTTATTAAGAATTTCCAGTAAAATATTTCATCGAACACGACAAATCTATACATAGTGTATATTTTTATTAATGGTAAATATATTTTCGTTCAATTCAGTGTTTATTTACCTAAATAACATTAAAACTACAATTTTTTCTCGGTAAGTACCTATAAATTACAAAAGAAATAGACGTCAATTGCTAAGTTTTCAAGTGTATTTATTACATAGGAAAGTAAAATACATACAAAATAAAATATTTAAAATGTTTTCTATTAAACAATAAGTTTTTTTCATGAAAAATATTTGCTAACGCAAAATATACGATTTATCCAATTATTCTCTGATTCTACCGACTTTTTTTCTTGTACAGCTTTGAGATAGATATGCAAGAATATAACATAACTAATATAACTAATTTTCACATTACTCTGTCTCCAATTGTTGGTATAGTTGTTAGTTTTTAATTTTTTTCTTAATGAATTAGTAAAATAAACTATTTTCTGTCATTTTATTACTATACACTTGTAGTTTACCCTGAAAGTTGTCCCTTTACATACTTGATCCTTGGATGCACCATTTATATTTAATATTTTCAGCTCTTATAAATAAGTTATACTTTCTTTATGTTGTACAAACAATTGTATCTATAACTACAGTTTTTTAACTTGTAAACACCAGCCTATCAGCTATTAAATAAATACAAATCAAGTGCTAACTTTTTAACCGCGTCGAATTTTAATTTACTTAAAGTGCATGTAAACCTTTGGATTTTTTTCACATTTTATTCAATTAAATAAAAAGCAATTATGCAAGCCTTATCTAGAAAACGTTTGAAAAAAGCATTTATATTCAACAAAAGGATTCATTCATCTAAAACTATTTACCAAATATATTTAACTTACAAATAAACACTAGCCTTTAAGTAGCAATATTTCAAGTTTATTAGTAATTTAAACGTGTAGTTTCACATCGAGTTTACTAAACGATCAAAACTATTTCACCAATATGTGTACGCTTGTGAATTAAAAAAGCGCTGTTATGTGCAAAAGATTTTAGGCATGTCTCACATTTAAATGGCCTTTCCCCTGTATGTATTCGCATATGATTTACTAAATCTCCTCTTTGGCCAAACCGATTTCCACATATTTTGCACTCGTGATCTTTTACGTGCTGATGAACAAATCTCTGATGTTTTCTCAAACTGGATAATCGTGAGCACGATTTTCCACAAATCTCACACTGATAAGGCTTTACCCCTGCATGTACAACAATATGTTCTTTTAAAACATCTTTTCTGGCAAAAGATTTACCGCAATGTTCACACACGAATGCTTTGACGGGATTAGAACCATGAGTTAGTTGATGCACTTTCAATGTTCCATTTCTCTTGAATTGCTTATGACACACATCACATTGATAAGGCCTTTCTCCAGTATGAGATCTAATGTGTTTTTCGAGTGCTAAAGCACCCGGCATATATTTCTCGCATATATTACACTGCACCAGTTTTCTCTCTTTTTTACATTTAATTTGGTTTCTTTGAGGACATTTGTGTTTCATAAAGTAATTTTTTCGATTATATGTCATGTTACACGTATTACATTGGAATGGCTTCTTTTTCTTGGGTTGTCCTTTCAAATGGGTTGGCATGTGACGTTTTAAACCACTCGTACAACGGAAAGCTGCACCACACAAGTCACAAATCACAGGCTTTTCCCCAATATGAACAAGGTAATGGTAAAATAAATGGGACTTTTTGCCAAAACTTTTATCACAGAATATGCATTTATACTTTTGGAGTTGTGTCCAGCCCATTTTACACAATTA